>JANHZU010008297.1:19657-30969 GCA_032468055.1 Acrochordus granulatus
GGGAAATAGAATCTGAATCCCTAATGGCCTCGGCCTCAAACTTTTGATGATGAAAGGTCAGTCAAAGCCTTACTCATCCAAGATTTAGTGGTTCATGAGCAGGCAGATCTGGTATATGTTATTAAAATCTAATTGGGTGGGAGCTGCAATGCCACACATCCAGAGAACTTTCCTTCTGTGTTTGGGATCCTTTACCAGTGTTGACACCAAGGCAGGAAGGGGAGTGACATTGATTGTAAAATCCATCTTTTCTGTGACATTACTTGTATTTTATTGCTCTGATTTATTTTTTATTTTTAATATTATTTCCAATTTAATGAGGCATTTTATGTATTTCCATTCAAGCTCTGTAAATACTATGACATAACTTTTAGTGCTTGTAATTAAGATGCTCTGTTCCATTCTGAGGTAAAGGTAAAGGCTTCCCCGGCCAGTTGTGGCTGACTCTAGAGGGCTGTGTACATCTCCCTTTCCTAGCTGAAGAGCATGCACTTGTCTGAAGATGCTTCTGTGGTCATGTGTCTGGTATGACTATGCGCTGAGATGCACAGATGCTGTTACCTTCCCCCTTATCTCTTTGCATTTTTGCATACTTTCAAACTGCTAGATTGGCAGGAGCTGATTCAGACAACAAGAGCTCATCTTGTAGCATGGCAGCACTAGGGTCTCGAAGTCAGGCTGCCGACCTTGAGCTAATAAGCTCAGCATATTAACCACTCATGCTACTGTTCCCCTAGTATTCCATTTTTTCTTGGTTTGGTAAGCATCTAATAGCAAGGAGAGGTGCTGGAGTCTTTTGAGATAAAAAGAACCAGCTTAAAAAACACACTTCTACACCACTTGACATTTAAATATTTTATTCCTGTCTCAATTTCCAAATGAACATGAAGCATTTATTTTACTTACTTAAATAAATATCTGTGCTCAAGGTTCATGCAACACAAATGCAAGTCACCTGGAATCCAGTGCAAATTTCTAAAAAAAAAAGTGAACTATTACGGAAAAAGGATTAGGTCACCAAATCTCTGTGGATATTTCAGAGCCTGAACAATATATTTGATACAGATATATCCTGAGATGATTTCATCTGGTACAAATCTTAATGTTCAAATTTCCATTGGCAAAAATCTAATTTTGGGGGAAAGCTTCAAACCATCAAAATGGTATTTGCCCCTTGAATTTCTTCTTTCCCAAAAGATGTAGAAATACATATAGAACTTGTGGATGTGATGTATTTTCCTCCTTTATCTGTTATCAGCATTCTGTAGGAAATAGAAACACATACCGTGATGCTGTTGTGACATGAGGAATAATTCAACTTGAATTTTCAGTGCAATCTTTATATTATCTGAAACCAGCTGATCCACTCTGAAACTATTTGTTCTGCTACTTCCAGCTGGAATAACAAATAGAAAAGCTCAACTTGCTTCCATAATAACATTTTATAGGTGTTATAGATGTACTAACAAAAACAATTTGTTCCCATAGTATATACAGTTCTTTTTTCAATTTTCTCAAATTGTTTCTGGATAACTAACTTGCAGTTTTGATCACATTTTTTCTCTAAATCATCTCCACATTACTAATTTTTTTTAGTTTTGAAAAAGTTCAAAACATGGGTCCTCCTCTATAGAACATTCTTCTTCCTGAACTTTCCCTAGGAGATGACCTGGGACATTAAACAAAGTGAATTTGTTATGGTGTCTCACCTACAATTATATAGGTGAAATGGGCAGTCATATAAATTCTACAAATAAATATATTTAAGAAGGAACAAAGGTTATATGTCTTAGAATTCACAAATACATTATGATTAGTCCAGTCTCCCTGATTGGGGATTATCCTCTTCAGTAATAATAATAATTTTGTTTGCAAAGTGCCATTTTTGTGCTGGTCTCATTACTATGTGATGATCTGGATGACCATGACAAATACAGAACCCACAACAAACCATGGACAAGTTCAAATCAAATATTTACATCCACAGAAGAATCAATTTAATCAGCTTCTTTAAAATTCAGTTTTGCCAATTTTATACTTTCTGATTTTCAGAGCAAATTTAGCTATGAGGCTTCATTGGCTGTTCTCAGTTCTCTTTTAAATGATAGTAAAAACTGAAATTCAAGAACAAACCAGACCGCAAACTAACACCTCACTTTTACTATATGTGTGCTTCCATCCTACTGCCTTGATCTACATCAAGAGGTTAATGAAAGTGAACAGGTGGCAAAAAATGTATTATGTTTTCAATCTTTACAGACTCCCCCTCCTCCAAATGTTTAAATGCAGTGATCAAAATGAAGATTGTGTATTCACAACAAGCCTTTAACTATTCTGTTTTCAACCCTTGGGCCAAATAAGTGGGTAGAAAGGTAATATGTTCTGATAGCTATTATCCTGCCAACTTTCATAAAGATTGGGAAAAGGAATGTTTTAAAGCAAAGTTTAAAAAATAGGGTTAATTTATAAATAGTTATCAGAAAAGCCCTCTGGGTTCTTAACAAAATAAATAAATATTTTCAATTTTTTTAAATAAATTTTTGGGGGGATTCATTACAACTAGACAAGGAGGGAGCCAATCTCTTAACAAATTACTGTAGTCAGCATTAAGCAATTAATTAAGAGAAGGCAGCAAGCTGAACCAAAAAGCTTCCTTCCTACTGCTCAGTTATAATTATTTTTTTGAATAAATAGAACATAACATCATTGTTACAGAACAAAACCTAATGCATTCTAAAGAGGTCTGAACAAGAATCTTGTGAATGTCCCCCATGTGTGGGAGACAGCTCTTTGCCATAAATAGAATCAGGTCACCCCAGTCCTTAGTCCTTTTTTAAAAGGTAAAGTCTATTAACAGGGGGCAGGTGAAGAATTGCATTTCCAGCAGCCTCTAATTAATTACCAAAAAGCTTTAATAGCTTAGAAAGTTAAAGCAAAGAGAAATCTGCTTAAGTTTTTCTATTTCTATAGAAATAGATAAATTAAGTACGTAGGCTTTTGAGCTAGGCTTTTTAATTCTATTTTCTATGTTGCACTCTCTGTATAAATTATGGAACTGAATGTTTGATTTCAGCTTTCATGAGTATCTCAGGCTATATTCATGAAGTATATATTTTTCTTTAGAATCACTTTGGGATTTATAATACTTTGGAAGTATCTCATTAAGATGTTTTATTTTGGGCAGCTTATAGCAGACAAGCACCACCTTTGTACAAAATACTGTTTCTTTTGTATTTTCCTTTTTTAACTACTTTGCATGTTGTTTGTCTGAAACCTGTACTTTATCTTCTTCTACCCTGAATGTTTGTATTTTAATACTTAAAATTTAAAAGGTGGGTTATATTATATGTATATTTAATTAGAAAGTCAACACAGCTATGAAGCCTTATACATGTCATGGCATCATTCACCTCACCATCTTGTGTGAACCTGTTCTAGCACCACAGTGTGATGAGCATCCCCATAGCCTAGCTCCCTCTGGGACAACTAAGCAGCAGACAGATTAGATACACACAATTCACTGCAACCGGCCCCAATATCTGAAGAGAAATAAATGTATATGTTAGGACACGCTGATCAAATAGATCCAATCCTTTTTTCCTATAATGGCAATAGGATATTAGCCCTAGTGACAAAATGTTAAAGGTTTCCCCTGCCAGTCATAGGGGGCAGTGCTCATCTCTGTTTCATAGCCAAAGTGTCAGTGTTCATCCGAAGATGCTTCTGTGCTCATGTGGCCGGCATGACTATATGCCGAGGCACACAGATGCTGTTACCTTTCCCACCAAAGGTGGTGCCTATTTATCTAGTTGCATTTTTACAGGCTTTCGAACTGCTAAGTTGGCAGAAGCTGGGGTAGACAATAGGACCTATTGCATGGCAGTGCTTGGGTCTCAAACTTAGGCTGCCAACCTTCCATCTGACAAGCCCAGTGCCACTATGCTCCACTAAACATCACAGAGCACAGTGAAAAAATGGGACTAAAATTAAGTATAAAGAAGATCAAACTAATGGCAACAGATAAAAAAAAAACCTTAGAATGGATAATATTCTAAGATATCAAAGTACTGGAAAGCTTCTGCGTTTTAGGGTCTGCCTTTAGCCCAGAATTCTCACTCAAGGCACAACTGACCAGGCTCAAATTATCCTACGATGGACATATTACGTGAAGATCCAGATCTATGAGAAGGCTCTAATGCTGGGAAAGGTGGAAGGAAAGGTGGAAGGAAAAAGAAGAAGAGGCCATTCAACAGCAAGGTGGATGGAATCTGTTACAAAGGTGATGAGTACACTATTGGGAGACATGAAAGAACAGCTTAGGGATAGATCATCATGAAGCAAAATCTATCTATTGGTTGCTAGGAGCTGAAAAACAATTTGACAGCACATCAAATCAAAATCAAAACCAAACCTGCTTTCCTGAAAGTGCAAGATAATCCAGTTGTTCAGGAAAATTGGTTGGAGAGGCATCACAATCCAGCAACCTCTACCACACAAGACAGTTAATTATCCTAAAGTGTTCCATAGATGATAGTTTGTGTCAAATCTGATACTATCTGCAGGTGTCTTCCAAAAGCTTCTTAAATCACTGTGCAGGTGCTTCGGTGGTTGAGAGGATTAGCCAGTGACATCACTGTTGCCCAGGGGATGCTCAATGGGGGCTCCTTTCATGTCCCTGTTATTTTTCCACAAAGTGGTACCTATTTATCTATTTGTATTTACATGCTTTCAAACTGCTCGGTTGGCAGGAGCTGGGCCAAATAATGGAAGCTCACCCTTTTACATGGCAGCTCCTTTCAGATATTGGGGCAACCTTGGGTTTTGAATTGCCAAGCTGCTGACCTTCTGGTTGACAAGACCAGCGTCTTAAGCATTTGCACCACCATGTGCCTATTGTGCAGGTATCTGGCTGGGAAGATTTCCACAGGGTTGCCTATTGTTGCCAACGGCAGGAAGGACACTGAAGTAAGTCAGAAAATGAGTGTTGAAAAATATTGTGTGTTCTCCATGCCTTGAAGGAGTTGCAGTTAGTGCAAGGAAATGCCCTTGGGAAATGGTGGCATGTCTGCTTTTCTCTTTGAAAATACTTGGGAAGCAAATTTAGGGGAAGGTAGTTGCTCCTGAGTTTCACCCTCAATCCCTAATACAGTAGAGTGGGCTGACTGGATGAAGACCCAGTACCATTGTCTCCTTGACCTTCCCTTTCTCAGCCTGACTCACCATAATACCTCTTGATAGTACCATTGCTGTTGCAGCAGCAAACTTCCAACTCTTCCCATGAGCAGCAGCTCCTGGCTTAGCCCTCACTCAGATAAGCCTGCCACTGCTAAGTACTCTTCTTTCTCCAATCATAACTTCCTTTGAAAGTGTGTTTTGGGGGCAAGAACACTGTGGATGCAGCCCTAAACTGGGCGGGGGGCAGGAGGAAATCTTAAAAGCAAAACTCTGTTTAAAAGGGGAAAAATAAAAAAATAGCTTTTTTAAGGCATTTGTGCATATGGAGATATCCATGGGAAACTAAGATTTCCCAAAATGACAAAATATCAATATGACATCCAACACAAGCTCTGTCCTTTATGTAATGGGTGTGATGTCACAATAGAAATATAAAAGGAATAGAGTTTTCATCACAGCTGGACAATTCACATCATCATTTGCCTTTCTTATGCCCTTGTAAACCCCTGGTATGTGTATTGGCAACCTATCAAAGCAATGTTATTGGTACTAATTCACTTAAGAAATCTAATTGGAAGAATTAGTTTACTGAAAACAATCCAGGTCCAACAAATCTATCCCACCACTCTTGCAGTAGAATCTCAAATCTAGTATTTTTCCCTAAGGCTATATTACTTAAATATCCCCTGCAAAATGATCTTTAAAAAAGCTCTCTTGGAACACTGGTATTTGCTTCAAATTTGGAACACTTGAAATAGATATTGTCAAAGTCAAAATATGTTGTGCAGCTACAGGCATTGAGTGGGTGGCTAAGCAGTCATCTTATCAAAGAAATACAGAAGGGAAACGTATTGCAGCAGAAGAGAATATCGATCCAAAAATAGGAACAAGTTCAAAAGAGATTGTTCTAACTTTAGTTTTGTTTGTTATGTTTTTTACTGAGTTTGTGGTTTTACTGTAGTTGTGAGCCACCCAGCGTTGAGCTATATCAATCAGTCAATCAAATAAATGAATTGCATAGTTGAGCCCATCTAAGATGGGCAGCCATATCAGTCAATCAAATAAATAAATACATTGCATTGTGAATCAATAAACGAATACATTGCATAGTGAACACCTGCAAAACAGTAGGGCAGAAGAGAGGAAGGAAGGAGCCACAGTCATTGCTCTTCTTAAGATTTTAAATGTCCTGTTTATGTAAGTTTGCCACCTTGAGTTATTAGTAAAAATAATAAAAGCAGGATATAAATAAATAAGCAAGCAAGCAATGTGCGCTTGTGAGCTGATCAGCATTTCTGTAGCATTTAAAGATACACCGGAGATCTGAATCTACTGAGGAGCCTTCCTCTACTCTGCATTACCTGTGCTGTTCCCTGCCTAAATTCCACGATGAGGCTTTCCCAGCACTAGAAAAAGTCACCATTGGAAACCAAAGATTCCCCATGATGTTGGAAGTATTCCTATGATCGGGGTGTGTGTGTCAAACTATGCCTCTTGAGATGTTGCCCTCTAACTCTTGGACTGCAAAGTTAATGTTAAAATATTTGTCATAGTATTAGTTTATTGTGTAAGTGCATTTAGGGGCCTTTTATATTTAGTTTATTGAACTAAAGTCCATTTGAAATAAAAACTGCATAAAAAGAGTTTCAACTAAAATCCTCTTTAAAATAGTTCAAGATACTATTTAAATGAAGTGTCTCTCCCTTATGAGATTACAATAATATAATCTCATTATAATCTCTAATTCTGGAGGGCCGGAGTTCCCGGTCCACCAGAAGCAGCAGAGGAGTCCTTCTCCGGTTCCCGTCGGCCGAGGAATTTCGGCTGGCGGGGTCTAGGAGAAGAGCCTTCTCTGCGGTAGCTCCTGCCCCATGGACCATCTGGCCCCCCGAGCTGAGGGCTGCCCCCTCCCCAATGGCCTTCTGGAAGGACCTTAAGACCTGGCTCTGCGAGATGGCCTGGGGCTCGGGGGAGGGGGCTCATCATCATCCTGGAGGTGGCTGATGGATTCCTAGCCATCCTCACCCCCCTTTTTGTGTACACAACCACCTCATATGTGTGACCATCTCACTAGTCTGCCGGGTTTTTTATTTTGTTTTAATGTGTTTATTTTATTTTAATGTTTTTAATGCTTGTTTTTTGTTAGCTGCCGACAGTATCTGGATTTCGGTGGCATAGAAATATAATACATAAATAATGTTTCATTTCTTCATTGTCCACAATTAGTGATCTAAATAGGCAATAAATCATACTCAAGTTTTTTTTTAATAAAGCACCCAGCAGTGATTAAACCAACTGGTTAAATCATACAAGTCTTCACCAAACTAGAGGAAAACCGTGTGTACTGGCACCATCTTTTAGAATAGAAGTATTTAATATTCTATTGCCATGGAGCCCTTTTATAGTCTGGTGAACTTTTACATATTTTTCCAAAAAATATATTTAAATGCATAAAATAAAATACATAGATATAGATTGTATTACAAAGGAAACCAATTGTGCCCAAATAAAATAATAAACATATTTTAAAAATAACAAATATGTTATTTTTAAATATAACATAATAATATATATAATATGTGCTTCTTTATTAATCTGTTAAATCAGTAACAAGACAATAAATACGTTTTAAAATATAGGCAAGTTAAAGTCTCTTGAACATGTTGGACATCTAATCAATTTCAAATTTTATATTTACAGTTACAGGTAAAATGATCTTTTTTATTTTTTTTCTCATTCATGAAGATCCCTTGAAATCTACCCATGGACTTCAGAGGGTCACCGGACCTTACATTAAGAATTCCTGATATAGAAGATCTTTGTTATCCAACTTAGTTCATACAGTGATTACACGAGGAGGAGAAATAGCATCAACAAAATATATGCACAAAGTAATAGCATCAGTAAAATAATACTACCATCAGTAAAACACATAATGGTTTTTAATAGAATCTACATTTATTGGCTTAAAATTATCATATTAACATTACTGGGTACAAAATTTAGATCCTGAAATAGTTTTTCAGTGATATTCAGGAATGAGCTTTTAATGCAACAGAGAGAATGAATAGGATCTTTTTCAATAACTTTTTCTGCCTCTAGAAATGTTTTGGATCCAGTCCAATGGTCCACTGCTAACATAATTTCTAACAGCTTCTTCAAGAAAAAAATCTCTTGATACCAATCACATTAAGAGACACACATAATTTGTGGTGGTAAGCACTAAAACCTGATTTTTAAAGACCTATAAATGAAGAAAATTAGGATCAAAGGGGGAATAAGAACTTGTAGAAAGAGCTAATAGAGGTTAGGCATTAGAGAGAGATGAGCAGTTATTCCAGATGAAAAAGGTTAGATTGCCTGGGGCCAGAGAAAGAAATTACAATTTGACCTCTGGGCAAGAAGATTTGTTCCAAGTTGTAGAGACAAAAAAATGAAACCCATGAGTTAGAAAAATTATGAAAGTGAGCTGTGAAATTGGCTACAAGAGAGAAAGACACCTGGAGGAGAAAGACAAGGTTTAGTCTAAAGATGGGCAGCCTTTAGGCAGGCATGTCCAACCTTGACAACTTTAAGATGTGTGGACTTCAACTCCCAGAATTCTGAGATCAGAATAGAATTTTAAAATTCTGTTAGACTTTTTAGATTCTATTGAAAACCATTATATGTGTTTTATTGATGGTATTATTCTATGCTGGCTGAGGAATTCTGGGAGTTGAAGTCCACACATCTTAAAGGTGCTAAGGTTGGACAATCCTGCTTTAGAGATAACAGAGAAAAAATATCATAACTATTCAAGAATTAACAGGGAGAACAGATAAGGTTATTCTTTCTGCAGTGCTATGCCCACACAGGATGCTACTCCTTACAGATGATGCAGAGAAAAATCAGCTTAGAGGTGCAAAGGAACAAGGAATTTTGGTTGGCAGTGCTCAACCAAGGCAGGAGGAGAGAATGCTTGCTTGCTTCACCAGTAAAGAAAAGCCTCCATGAATTGACTGGAAAAACACCAAGATTTGAAGAGCCAAGGCAAGAAGTGGATTGAATCAATGGGTCAGGAGGGAGGAGATCCAATGCTCAATAAAGGGTCAAGCAGAGAGAGGAAAAACTGTTATTTTTTTCTGGGCATTGCTCAAGAGAGAGGAAAGAATTAGCTTATTTAAATATATGATGTGCCTTTGAAACAAACTATGTCTTCAAAGCACCTACTCAATGCATATGTGCTGTATCTGTGTGAGAAATAATTAAAGGACTACTAATTACTCAGCAAGCCTTTCTTCAGGACTCCCACTGAGCTTAATAGCTTAATGTTGTTTATAATTATTGTTGTATCTGAGTGATCCTGTTTATATCTGCATTATTGTTGTTTCTTTCATGCAAGTAGTAGAGCTGTTATTATTTATTCACAGCATAGGAACTTTTTGACTGAGGGAGTAAGGGAACTCCCCCACCCACCCACATACACACATACACATGCGCCTCCTTCTGGCTTGTTTAAAGTGGAGGAGAGATCTTGCCCTTGAGAATTCAAAGGAGCCAGTTTCTCCAACTCAGGACAGATTCTGTGCTAAAATAGTAGCCACGTGAATTATAAAAAAGTGTGAATAATGTTACTTAATGTGTTTATGATATCTAGCTTAGTAGTGTTACCGACAATAAACAATGAACACAAAGAAGATATCAGGCATATTCTGGAAGGTGCTGTCAAAGGAAGATTAATAAAGAGGGTCTTTTTAACACATCTAGTACTGCTTGTTATTCTTATCTATCCAGAAACTCAGGATGGAGGTCTACAATTCACTGGCCTATGTTCTGAATCAAACATTTCATTCCCTCTTATTAACACGCATACATACTTAACCAACTCAAAGACTAGCTGGCTGAGCTAGAATGAGTGCCAAAAAAATCAAAGTCAATGCGCATTGAGCACAGTATCTCACTCTGTGCAATCATTCAAAGTACAACAGTTCCTATCCCCCTTTGTGTTGTTTCAGCAGGTTTCACTAGTTCCAGCTTGAAGCCAGTCTCACACCCCCTGATATCGAAGTGCTATCACCTCATCCAGTTCATATGGAAACCGTCACTTGTTCCCATGTATTCAGTACGTGAAGAACCACTTCACATTTTAGGGCCATCTTTTATGGAGTCTTAGAAATGTTCATTCTGTTATATCCACACATTGCATAAGGTGAAAATTATTAGAAGAAACTTTCTGCCTCTATGACCTGGTTTGTATTCTTTCACACTTTTCCCACACTATCTTTCATACTTTTACACAAATAGATAGCACAGGTTATATACCTTGAACACAAACAACTACAAATCAGTATATTATATAATTACTTTGTAACAATCAGTATGCTAATATTGGTATTGAGATGCTAACACAGCAGCCAAGCAGAGGCCACTGTGTATCCCTACTCTTATAAAACATGTATTTTTTCTGTCCAGTTTGCTATGAGAAACAGCCATATACATTGGGCTATCTTCTACAAACTCAGTTGCAGCATAAACTATTGGGGTGAATTGATTGTTGAAGAGATGCTTCCATCAATAAAGATTCAAGTGAAGCAGTCCTTTGTTTTAAAGTTGCTTCATGAACTAATGAAGTCTTGTTGTTCAGTCACACAGTCGTGTCTGACTTTTTGTGACCCCATCACTGCATTACACCAGGCCTCCCTGTCCTGCACTGCCTCCTGGAGTCTTCCCAAGTCCATCCCACACCCATCACACTGATTATGCTATCTATCCATCTCATCCTCTACCGTCCCCTTCTCCTTTTCCCTTCAATCTTTCCCAGCATCACAGTCTTCCTTAATGAGTCCACCTTGCGCATTATGTGGCCAAAGTACTTGAGCTTCAGCTTCAATATCCTCCAATGAGCAATCAGGGTTGATTCCTGGAGGATTGACTGGTTTGATCTCCTTGCCATCCAAGGGACCCTCAGTTATCTTCTCCAACACCACAATTCAAAGGCATAAATTCTTCAATGCTCAGTCTTCCTTATGGTCCAGCACTCACAGCCATACATTACGACTGGGAAAACCATAGCCTTGACTTTGCGGACCTTTGTCAGCAAGGGGATGTCTCTGCTTCTGACTACACTGTTTAGGTTTGCCATAGCTTTCCTCCCAAGG
>JANHZU010008298.1:13477-28074 GCA_032468055.1 Acrochordus granulatus
GGACGGCAGAGGATGAGATGGATAGATAGCATAGTCAGTGTGATGGGCATGAGCTTGGGAAGACTCCGGGAGGCAGTAATGCAGTCCATGTGGTCACGAGGAGTCAGACACGACTGCGCGACTGAACAAAAAACAACAACAATACAGAAATACCATATTTTTTCTTTGGGAATCCGGTGTAGAAAAGACAATAATATCTATATATATAATCATTGGATGCCATTTTAGCAAACAAATCTGAAGATATAACAATAGAGGCCTCCTTCAAACATTACAAGACCAATATTTTTGTTTTCCCATACATATTTCTCAAGTGCAGTCACTGATTTCTCAGTTTTAATCAGAAGCTGTGGAAAATTTTCCTCTCATTATCTGTGTAATAAGGAGAGAAATAGGAAGTCCATTCTGTTTGCACCCAAAACACTATGGATAGAGTTCTTTTTAATGCTGTGATAACATTTGTTTTAATTTTTATTTCAGCATAAAAGAGTTTTTCATCAGAAGTAAACCTTCACTGAATCTTTGAAAACAACCCAGTGGACTGGGAAGCGTAAGACTGAATAAAGAAAAAAAAATCTTGTTACTATAACAGCATTAAGGCATAAACTATTACATAGCTTTTATGATCCTGTCAAGCACAAGCTTGCCATAGACAAACCTGGATGTGGCTTCATATACACATGTGAAAAATCAGATTCTAATGCAGACCAATTTTTTTATAATATCACCCACTTTTAACATTGTCCTAAGAACAACAGTTATCTCAATGTACAACCTGTTCTCCCCATCAAAAACCAGATAGTGAGCTTTGTGCACTAAAAAGTTTGTGCACCAAACTTGCTTTCAAATTATACTTATACAAATAGTCATAATTTCCAAAATCGTAATGGCTTTCTCATATATGCTGATCATCATGTTAATAATAAAAATGTTGCAACCATAATCACAAACCCATGCACACACATGCACAGATATATAGGATATCATTACCTTGAATGCCAATCAGAAGTACTTTACTTTCTTCTTATGGTTCAAAACTAGCAGGATGTATAAGAAATTCAGTCTCATAAGTTATACGTTGAGAATTATTTCTATTTTATTTTGGCTACTAGCTCTAAATTTATGCTCTGAATAAATGCTATTTTAACTGCAGGATTTCTAATCATGGGGGAGGGGAGATGGATTAGGTATGTTTGCAATCTAATACTGCACATTCACTGCATCTCCTAAACTCAGTAGAAGGAGGAATTTTGAATCAACAGATAGATTTCAAGCAATCTTGCAAACCAATTATACCTAAACTGACATGCACAAGAACTGTAACATTCCAAAGAAGTAAGATAACATATCCCTGCATTTTTTCCTAAATAAAAGGCATGTGTGGAATTCCTTGCCAGAGGCTGAGCAGATGTGCTCCAGGCAGGTCAACCTGTAAAGGCATATCTGAGTGTTTCTAAAGGAAGAGCATCTCAAGCACCTGTTAAAGGGAGTTTGAGAAACACATTCAAGTGTTATACTATCCACATGTCCATGTAAGAGTTTTGTATGCTCTTAGCTTAGCATGGAAATGCATTCTGAAAGTCCAGGCTGCCACTAATTCAACCATTTCTGTGCCTTGTTCATATTTGTAGGCAACAGTCAAAAATATTTGGGGAGCTGAGACTGGGAATGTCTTGCTAACTTTAAGCAAAGGCTCAGCACTAACAGGAAGATTTTTTGCATAGATCATCTGTCTGATCTTGACTGATCTCAAAGAGCTAAGCAGAGTCAGATAAGTTTAACACCTGGATGGGAGCCCACTCAGAAATACCAATGTTGTACAGTATATTAAAGTGGAAAATCCTTCCCATCAAAAGGAGGACAACTCAGAAGAAAGTAATGGCAGTGGATTCTGGATTGTTGCCCAAAAAATGACACAAATCTGTTTATAGAATAGAATAATCATGAGAATGACCAGAGAGACTTTATCTCTGAGTGAGCAAAGGAGACAAACAAAAGGAGACCAAGAGTTGCAAATATTTTATAGTCAGGAAGAAATCAAGTGACTTTTCTAATAATAATCTGTCACAAAGGTCATTCATACAGAAAATTGAAAGTTCTACCCAGCGTTTCTTAAACTTGGCAATTTTAAGACACTTGGACTTCAACTCCCAGAATTATGTACTCTTTAATTGTTTATCTAATTGCATATTTTTAATTATTTATTAATGGTTATTTAGGATCAAAGGAGTCTCTAAAGGCCACTAAAAATGGAGTGAGGCATGCAGCCGTGAAACTCTAGGATACGCATCCCATTTTAGAATGGTAGATTAATATCCCAGTTGGACATTTACTACTTAATTGTAATAATGTGAAAATTCATGAGTATATGTGTTTATATATTTCTTATGAACATATTGGTTCTCAACCTCTGTGGCATTAATTCTGGACTCTGTTATAGGTAAGTCAAGGACTTACCTATAAACTCTGTTATAGGGAATAAACTCTGTTATAGGTAAGTCAAGGACTTACCTATACTGAGTTGTTTTTGAATCAATTTGATTTTATGAGTTGCTTAAGGAAAGTTGCATCTTGAAAGTCAAGATAAAAGTAATAAGCATAGGGTTCCTGAGACATTTTCCTAGAAAATACAGGCATGCTATTCAATATGTCAATCCATCATTATTTCAACTAGAAACTTATCCATAAAAAAGAAAACAAACAAAAACCTCACTATTATGAATACATTGCAGAATAGTTGCACTCACTTTTGTGATGTCTGAAAAATTCTTGTTTGTGCTTATGTTTGCCATTTTAGATGGATTGGTGCATATTAATTGTCTTTTGTCCCAAAGGTACACTGATTTCATCTCAGGAGTGTCTACAAAAGGATTGTGTGTCAAAAAAATCAAGATGGTAGCCGTGATTGTGTGATGAAAGCCCCACCCCTTGGAACGCACATTAAAAAGTTTTCATCACATAATTGTGAATGCCCCTATAACTTTTTTGACCCCCGCCCCCACCCCTAAATGTCCATGACTTAATCCCAGGGCCATGGGCTAGAGCTAGTTCTGCTGGGGGCAGGGACTAGCTAAAAATTCACAGCAGCTTGAGTCCCCAGTTAAAAAGGAAAGTAAAGATTTCTTCAAATCAAGTTCAATTTCCTTTACAACAGTATGATGTAATTTATCACTGCCTACTTTTGGTTTTTTTTAAATTTCCCAGTCTAGACTACTAGTAGTCCTCAATTTACAACATTTGTTTAATGATTGTTCGAAGTTTTGATGGTGCTGAAAAATGACATTCTTCACATTTATCACCGTCTCAGTATCTCTGAGGTCACATGATCAAAACTGGGCACTTGGCAACTGGAACGTATTTATGATCATTGGCAACTGGCAGGGTCATGTGATTGCCATTTGTAATCTTCCCAGCAGGCTTCCAACAAGCAGTTGATGGAGGAAACCAAATTCAGTTAATGACTATGTGATTCACTTAATAACCACATGATTTGCTTAATGATTGAAACAAAAAAGACTGTAAAATCAAACATGACTCACTTTGCAAGTGCATCACTAAACAATGGAAGTTCCCATCCAACTGTGGTTGTAACTTGAAAGCTAAACACATGGCATTTCCTGGTGATGTCCCATCCAAGTATTAACCAGGACCCACCTTGCTACCTTTTTCAGGACCAACTATTGCCTGACATCCCTGCAAGTTAGTAAAAATTAATTGTCAGCAATAACTTTCTGAAAAAGAGAAAAGATGTCAACACCAAAGGGAATTAGTGAGACAGAACAACAGCATGAACTAAGCAGAGATTTAAAGCCCATCCCTAGCACATTCAGGTCTTCTGAATACAATATTAAATGAAATATTTCCTTAGGGAGATACTACATTACAGTTCCTGTAGCTAATGATGAAGTAACCCTGTCCAAGAAATTTGATTCGAATATTGCTTCTGAAATAATTCTCCAAATTGCCCCTAATAGAAATCAAAATTAACAGTAGCACTACACATATTTGTGTGCTATTTGACTCTAAACTGTGTATAAATGTGTTGGTTTCTAAACAAGCAGCTAATCTTTGGTAATATAAGGATTTCAGGAATAAATAATTACAAATATACAGTAATTAAAATAAGGATGAAATTCTACTGCAATTGGTTAAAACCATATATCCTTGATCCCAGGTTTGTAATATTGATCTGATGACACTGCATTTCATGAAGTTTTATTATTTCTGAGATATGGAAGCCTAATCTTAAGCTGCTATTATAAATGATCCATCATCTTGCTAAGATTAATGCTGCTTTTCAAAAGTTGTACATGCCGATGAAATTGAGACAGAAGAGAGGAGAAATAAAACCGTAGCAAAACAAGAATCAGATTTAATCTCTCTTTTGAAACAAAAGTATATGGGTTTAGTAAAACCCAGATCTATAAATAAACATGTAGTATAAAAACCATTCATATGGTTTTGTAATTTATACAAGCATACCAAGTGTCAAGCACTCTGCAGATGTAAGATTACTCCACCAATAGCTAAGAAGCAAAGGAATAGAAAATCCAGCTGAAACCTCAAGAGGAATTAAGTAAGGCTGAATGGACTATAATTACCTTCCCTAGAATTAGGCCAGTATGTCAGCTCTAAAACCCTTGCACTTGAGAAAATGACATGCTGGAAAAGGGCCACTCCCCAACCACCATTGGAAAAATACATGTTGTTCTGGTGCACTTCTAAATAACATGCTCCAATTAAGGTCAGGATCCACAGCTATTTCGTTATCTGCACAAACTGCCTAAACTGGCTGGAGGAATCCATTGTGATATATTGAACAAAATGGAATAACCAATTTATCACTGGTGGAATTTGAAAGTCAACCAAATACCATGAATATCCATGGGATTTTCTGGAGATTCTGTCAACACCAAAACTCAGATGTGTCAATGCTCCTTTTATCTTGCTTCTTTGAAGTCCATCTTTTACATCCATGCACAATTCTGATCTTTGTAAGCACAAACGTATCATGACATCTAAGTATCTTCATTAAGGTCTTCATTACTACCCTAACAAATGGTGGTTTCTTAACTGTTGATAGTCAATCCTAAAAGACAGAATCTGTCTACAACAGACATATCCAATCTTAACAACTTTAAGATATGTGGACTTCAACTCCCAGAATTTCCCAGCCAACATAGCTATTATAATTAATCATTGTTCTATTTTTTCCATCATGCTCCTTGATTTTCATTAGTAGGACTCGTAGATCATTTTCAGCTATCAGAATAGCATCATTAACATAGCATGCTATTTATGTCTCTTCCTCCAGTTTAAAATCATACTTATAAGAATACAACAGCTATTTTAAAGTTCTGCTATTTCACGGGAGACCGATATATACCTGGAAATTTTTGAAGCCAAGTCTCTAGCACATTTATTACATGGTGTACAGCTCAAATAAATAAATAAAATGCAGACTTTAGTCTGTATAGTCTGTTGTGCCACGTACTGTGGGTTCTTATCTCAATAGGTTTTGCTTAAGAAGAGTAAAATGTTCTGGGATTCCCATTTGCCTAAAAAAATTCCATAGCTTGACATGATCAATACAAATAAAAGATTGTTCTATAGTCAATGAAGTACACATTGATTTATTTTTTGGCATCGTTTTCTTAATTATCCACCAAGTATCACCTATATAGGTCTTGTTCTTTAGTATTTTCTAAATCAGCTTAACATATCCCTTTCCACGTGCTCTTGTACCCTGCACTGAATGAACCTAAGCATTCTTTTCTAATATATTAAATTAAAATACTGTTTGATGGTTTGCTTGTTCTGTTAGGTTTTTCTTTGTTGGTACTGGCATATAGATTGATCTCTTCCAATCTATTGGCTGCTATGTTATTTATCAGATTTGCTGGTTTAATTTGATTATAAACTTTACTGATTTTTCTTCTGTTTGTAGATATTCCATCAGTTCCCATCACCTTATTCCTGGAGGTGGTATATGACTTAAAACAGTCAGCCAATATGTGGGGGTAGATCAAATCATCACGCTAACAATGCACATTGATTCATGCAGTTGTGCATCGATCCTACTTATGTATGGGCTGTAAAGCCATAGTGGGGCATGTACTCTGCTGCTAAGTTAACGAAGATGAGTGTAGATATTCGCAGCATGTCCGTTGCTGAGAAATCTTTCAAGAATATCTGAAGATTATTGATAATCCTCAGATGCCAATACTGAATGACATAGTCTGCCTGGAGTGAAACAGACTGAGACCTAGACTCTCAGCCATCTCTGCTACTAAAGCACTTGTAGATAATTTTGACATTCACAATATGTAGAAACAATATTGGATAGAAAACTGCTCCCCACAATGCTGAAGTTTGCCAGTAATTTGGAAAAACCACCTGGATTCAACCAGGCCCATGCAATATGAACTGAACCAAATTTGCACTGGACATGGTAGATGTGCAGATGCCCTCTATAAGTGGGGCAAAATATCATCACTTAAATGTGACTGTGGACTATTCAACATATAGTGACAGAGTGTCAAAATAGAGCCTACAATAGAGATTTTACAACACTGATTTCTTGGTGTGACAGAGCAAAAAATTATATCTGCAATTTAGATATACATTTATAATATGTTCAGTTTTACATTTTATATGTATTTTTATCTTTACACTTCTTTATATAAATGTGATGTGAATATCCCATATGATAAATAGTTCCCATCACCTTCCAATTTGTAATGACCAGAGTGTTGATCTAACAACAAGCTAAATAAATATATATTTTTAGAGACAGAAATGTCTGATAATTTATGTTCTTATTTTTAATATTTTCTTACATAGTAAACAAATTTAAATGGCTGCCCAACTCAGAAGGGTGACTTTGGGCAGCTTGCAACATTAAAAATCCTCAGTATAAAACTCCTAACTGCCACCATTTGATAATCCTACATCCAAGATCTGAAAACATTGTTTGTTTATTTGTTTTGTACATGATTCTTGAAGGATACAATCTAGCCATATATTTAGGTAGATTGTACAAAGGATGTTTGTACAATCATTTTGCCAAACTGCATCTCTGTCTCTTTAGCGGTGTCTTGGGAAAGATTAAATTCACACATTCTGAAAAGCCACAATTTGATTGGTCTGACACTTGTCTCTAAGTGAAGCTAGAGATTTACTTAGCACATTTTTCACTTCTCATTATTCATATGAGAAAAAGCATTCCTGAAAATATATCAACCTCACCACAGAATTCCAGATAATTTGAAACAATGATAGCTGGAAATAATAAAATTTGTGTTAAGAACCTGACAAACAAAAGAGTGTAAAACTGAAGTTATATTATTTTATTTTGTGCAGTCCTTTAATAGTAATTATAACATGCTGAAGTCTAACATGCTGGTACCAGAAAATTGGGATGGGGTGGGTCAGCACCTTTTCTTCTGATAAGTAGACATTACACTACAGACATTGCTGAATCTTTAAGGAAAGCTACTTTGATATACTTATTCCTAAACATTCAGCTTATCCTTTCTGAGCCCTCTTTTAATGTTTTATGGAGCATTTACAGACAAGAAATGCTTATCTGAACAGTGATGACATACATAGGACAATGTCAAATACAGACAATTATACTTCTGTTATTAATATAGTATAGAGCTATAGTTTTTTAAAAAGTTATCATCATGTAATAGTAACTATGAATGGAAGGAAAGAGTATACAATGAAATTATCTAGCATAGAGGTTTTCATAGAAGACTTCCACATGGCACTGTGTCAATTCCCCAATTCTTCCAACACAGATTGAAATGAATCTATCAATCATCTTCACTCCTTTGGAGCACTGAAAACACCATGAGCCAATCAGAACTTTCCTTCCAGGTGACCATTATTTTTATTTAATTATTATGAAGAGTGAGGCATAAGATCCTGGTTAGGTAACAGGAAAAAAAAAACAAGCAAGGAAGCTTTTAAAAACAAACCAACTTTTGAGAAACTGTGTAAACACTGAACACTTTTGCAGATAAAGTTGCCTGTGAGATGTACTAGAAAAAGCTCAGAATTCAGCAGCAAGAGACAGTGTCAAGAAAGAACTCCTTCAAATGGATAAACAGTTGTCTTCTAAGCCAGGTGGAGCTCCAATATGGGCTTTAATTGCAAGTCAGCAATGTGAAAGGCCTCCCAGTTCACACACTATGCTAAACCAAAGTCAACTAATTCAGCTCCATATTATTCCCAATTTTTGGCTTTCTTCTCTTCATTTATTTCCTGTACCATAGTTGATGTTAGTTTGTGCAATTGTTAGAATTCCCTTGTGGGAATCAATGAAATGCTCTAATACATTTACCCCCTTTGATGTGAAAGACTAAGAAATCTATGTGGGCTTCTTTATGATCATGATGGGAGTGGTGTCAAGATATGGAGGGGGGAGTTTTGTGTGCACCTCAAGATCTATGGATCATGCCCTACATTTCTGAACTTCTGATGTGACCTTTATGGCAATCTTCTCCTACCCTTTAAGCCAACCTAAAGGCTCATTACAGTGCTCATTCCATGAAATATAGCTTCATGTCAAATATTTAACTAGAAACTAGAAAGAAAAACATGAAAAGAAATGAATACCAAACAAAAACATTCTGTTTTCTCTTTTTCTTAACCCATTTTTAAAATAAAAAACCACCCAGTGGTGTTTGGATTAATTAAGGGCTGAAGGCTCAGGTATCTATTTTGATAGTTTTACTATTAAATGTCTGCCTTCCTCCGCAAAAGGAAAATATTTTTATTTTATGTGAGGCTTTTTGGAAAGAATGTTGGTCTCTACCATATGTTCCTTTTAAAGCTAGGAAATTATTGGAAGTTGTGGGAGGAAGAAATCAGGGGGGCAAAACTGTTCTGAAGTTTTCCATGCCAGTGGGCAAATTTGCTTTAAAGATGATTTTCATTCATCAGGATGTCAAGAACAAAAAACTATTATTTTCTCTTTAAACATTGTATTTGATCTGCAATGTGTAATATTATAATGTAGGAAGTAATAGCAGTGCTTTTATTTTAGGGTTTTACAGAAATTATTTATGATTTGTGTGACTTAGAATTTGTGATTGGGGAAATTTAATCAGAACATCTGTCCTAAATGTGTACATATTTCAGAGGATTTCTGCTTATAGCAGTTTAGCAGGCTAGAGAGTATCTTGAAGGAAACATTTTTCTTAAACATTTACATAATATTTATAATGTTGTCACATCAAACCACTTGTATTACTATTTCTGTTATATCCTGAAAAATATTTATCCCAAAAACTATTTGAAAAGGCTTCACTCCTTAAAAAAAAAGCACAACTTTCCACTTTATGTGTTGTAGCAGAGAGACAATTCTCTCTTCTTGTGTCATTTCCTATAATGTTGTTTTATTCATATAACAGACAAATCATTGCAACCAGCCAAGTCATGCAGTTGAAAAAGTACTATTTCCTTCAGAAAGTTCTTGGTTCTTTCCAGTGGCTTGCATTTCCAAAATGAAAAAAATACTGCAATATGAAAGGTGAATAATTTTTCATTTTGGTGGAAATGCATCGCTTGTGAAAAGGCAGTTACCAAAAGTGAAAAGCAAATGCAGCAAAAGAGCTTTCTTATTTGATTTCTGATATGTGCACATTCCAATATACATGGAATTGTGGGAATCACCTATTTCTACAAAACAGCAAAGTGAAGACAACTCTCCCATTCAATGTACTTTGTTATCCACACCCACATTTTTAGTTGTAAGGAAACCACCAAGTTTATTAATACAGATGGGCTTGCTAGAGTTTGTGCCCAGTCCATCTTTGGATTAATTTGAGAGAAGTTTGTTTCTTAGCTTCAACTATTTATATCTGCCTTGAAAGAGTGATCTCCTGGGGACATTAAAGTAGAGGTGAAATGGTCAAACATCACTCAGGTTTTATTTGGCAGAAAAGTGTTAAGGCTTTGACATTGTAAAGAGCACCAGATTCCTCACCAAAAAAAAGAAAACCTACATACACCCAATCTCTTATTTCATCTGAATAAAATAATACTGCATCCATGAGCCTGTGAACATTCAAAGGAAAAGAAAATATAAAACAAATGTGAATACACACACTCCCTTCAAAACTTTAAAGGGAAGACTGAGATTGAGGAAAGTGCCAGAGATAACGAACAAAAGATACAGCAATTGAAGAAGGAATCCATTTGATTCACAAACCCTAAACCACAATGTGCTTGTTTTGTTTTGTTTTAAAATCACCTCTTGTGTTTTGTAAACCACTATAATTTATGGTGGGAGGACAACCTGTAGCCACATCCTTTTGGGTTCCTCAACTGTAGGTTCTCAACCTGATTGTAGTTAACAGAAAATTCATGTAGTAGGAAACATGAACGCCTGAAGTATACACCACAAAATAGAAATAACCCAGATAAAAAAAGAAATGTTCCCCCCTTGGAACTTTCCAGAATCTGTGGGAAAAATATCTTCTTTCATTGAAACTTAAACAGTCCCACACAAATCACTTCTTAATCCTTCCCACTAAAACCTGGCTTCCTAAAAACTTGAAGTGCAGCATCAGCCATCAAAATGTTGCCCATTGTTCCCCTCCCTTTTTTTCCTTCCCTTTTTTTCCTTTCTTTTCCTCCCATTTTTTTCTTAATGTTCTGCTGTACTGAAGATATTATTTTATTTGTTGTTATGTGTTGTTTTATTATGTATTTTATGTTGTGTTTTGTCTTTTTTTTGTTTTGCTATGTTCCTGAAAATTAATAACAAATTGTAAAAAAAAAGTTGCCCATTTCTGGTTATTGTAGTATGAATGGACCAGTAATTTATTTAGTCTACGCCAAGGAGAAGAGCCAGTCTGGTGTTGTGGTAAAGACACCTGGCTAGAAAGCAGGAGACAAAGAATTCTCATCCTGCCCTAGGTGTGAAGCACCTGGGTGACCTTGGGCCAGCTCTAAGAAGATGAAGGCAAGGGCTCACATCCAAAAATCCTGCCAAGTCCAATGCTGGCGGTTGCCAGGACTTAAGGGTACACACAGGATTAGGAATATCAAGTCCATGGGTGAGATCCAACCTGCCAGGTTGTTTCATCTGGCCTGCGATGTTCTCTCTGCTAGTTGTGACTGTCTTCATCCCCCTCAATCCCCCCATTGCTGGAATATGATCTCTTCTCCTTCAAAGCATTCCAGCAGGTTCCTTTCCTCTTCCTACCAAGGTTTTGCTGCAACGCTTTTTTCATTTTTCAGTATTCTTCAGAAGCCTTTTGTTTTTGGTACCCTTCCAAGCTAGTTTAACAGAAATGATTAATAGTGCCTTATAACATCCTCCAGTCATTGCTACAGAAATATATCAGGAAGGAAGGTAGCTTTCCTATCATCACAGCAATAGCTGAGTGACATTACTGTATATGTTATTATTAATCACTAGTAGAGAAACAGCCAACATCTCCCACTCAGTCGGAGCTACACATTTTCCCTCTTAGTCTCAGTCATCTGTAGCAGTAGACAGTACTTCTGGGAGTACCTGAAGTTATTTTTTTCATAAGTAGACACACGTTTGTTTGGTTTTTTTAATTTTACATGGAGTTGGAAAGCCAAATCATTTTCATAATATTCTAGAGCGGTGTTCCTCAATCTCAGCCACTTTAAGATGTGCAGACTTTAATTCCCAGAAATTAAACATGCTAGGGAATTCTGGGAGTTGAAGTCCACACATCTTAAAGTTGTTGAGACTGAGAAACACTGTTCCAGACTATCAGATGAAGAAATACATCTTCTCCATTTCAGATGACTTGGATGTTGGCACTTAGAGAGCAAGCAGATATTTCCAAAAGCCTCCCTTTTTTCTGGAGAGGAAAAGGTTTGTTTCATTTTGAAAAGTGGATAGAATTTGAGTAGTAAGATTAGGTAAAAGGGGAGAGGCAACACTGCTTTGATAAAGTTCTGATTTGTAAAATTTGTAATCTACAAATGACTAGAACATCTGGAAAAGGCAAACAGGAAATATATGATCAGTTTTTCTCTAAGGAATAAGGCCCAGATTTGTCTAGAAATATTGTATAAGATTATTCAGAAAGTTTATTGCTATCTTTGACTTGGTTATCTGTGACTTCTATGCTGTGGTTTCTACACAGACTCAAATTGTTTGTGATTTTATGCAATTTGGAATTTCTTGCCTCTTGTCTAGGAGCAAACCAGCATTATCTTGTCTACCAGAACATTATATTTTCCTTTATATTTTTCTAATGAAAATTAGATTGTTTTTAAAAAAGCTATAGTTCTTTATATTTGAATTTCCACACTGTATGTTTTGCACACCTCTTGAGAGATCTGTAATGCTAGGAAAAGTGGAAAGAAATAAAAGAAGAGCCTGACCAGCAGCAAGTTGGAAGGATTCAATTACAGAGGTGATAGGTGAACCATGGATAAATCCAAGTTGGGGATCTCAAAGAAGGCCTATCAAAGTGGTTGCTAAGAGTCAGTCCTGACTTCAAGGCACATAATCAATCCATCCATCCAGTCAGTTGATTGACCTTCTAAGTTTTGCTGTTCACTTTTAATTTCCTAAAGCTGAATAAATTTTGTACAGATTCTTTCTAGAGTACAGTACTGTATATTATTCTTTTTTATAAATTGGTTAGATTAGCAACACCTGTATAATGATAAGTAATCAGAGTTCTTTTTGATTGGCTTTATTTCCTTTTCTTTGTTGCCAGTCAAAATGTGATTTTTGCTGTCTTCAGAAAGCATAACTGAGAAGTCATGCAAAATGTCAAAAAATTCTCATACCAGAATTTCTAATACCATCTGCTCTTTTTAAAATCCGTATTCTGATGTCCATATTGTAGCCATAAGAAGAAATATTAGGGCTGGTTTGACAGAAATAATTATTGCTTTACAATTGGTTTGTACTTTTAATATCTTCCCAGAGGAAACTGTATCATGATTTAATAAAGATAAATACCAGTCAGCAACATATAATTTCTTCTGTAGAAATGGAAGTGGGAGTACTGTATCTGTAAGGAAGGGAGGTGAGGGGATCAACAAAGTCAAGATGACTTGAATTAAAAAAGGCAGGGCTTTGATTGCATGGTTGTGGCCTCCATGTTGCCTTTTTTGACCTTTGTGAGGAAGGCAGACTGAAAAAGCACTTCCTTTCTATGTGTAAATGATCCCAAATGGGAGATATGAAACATGTGGATCTATTGATTTTGTAAATCAACAACATTTTCAACTCCTTCCCTCCCAAGTTACATAGTTTTGCTATATATTGCAATTATACTAGGGAAAATGTTATTTAAAAGATTAATGTGTCATTAAAAGAATACAGGCCAGGAAAATACCAAGTTATTCTTCTATTTTCACCCATTTAACATGAATCCCTGAATTTTAGGTAAATAGCAAATCTATCGGTGCCCCTTTTTTGTGACGGTTTTAAAAAGTGTTTGACGTTCTCTGTCAATTTTAGTTGTGGTGATAGCATCATTATTAGGGCTTTGCACATAATTTTAAGGGGTGCTTCAGAATGTATGGGTGAAACTGCTGTGTATGCATGCACACCCGTTAAGACAATCGGCTTCTAAGCAAACAAGTTGAAAAGATAAACCATCCTGCCCATTTGAAGTTCCCCTTTCATAGGATTGGCACAGCCCTAATCAATATTTTCTCAAGACAACTTTAAAAGATTAGTAGATGTGAAGGTGGAGATTTTGGAAGTGTCAACAACTACAGTTTTCCTCCCTGAATCTTCTGGACTGACCTTGGGCAACTCTTTCACCAGACCCTTTCCAAAACTTAAAAACTTTGTGGGAGAAGGGCCATTTTCATATATAGTAAGCAAACATTAGAGCGGGCCTGGTAAGTACACTTTTATTTATTTCTAATAATTTTATTTTAAGGGTAAATTTTCATGAACTGCAGCTGACTTGGTCAGAGGGGTAGAGTGACATAACTGCTTTAAGATTTAAATTGAGATGAAGTGGACAGGATAGAATCCTGCATGTACACAACAACCCTGTTTTTCTCTCTCTTTGTGCATCTAAAATTGTCGGGTTCGTGAAGCAACAATGCAGGACGGACTCCAGCAAACAGTCAGGACTGCAGAAAGAATAATTACAGCTAGCTTGCCCTCCATGGAGGACCTGTATATTGAGAGGTTAAAGAAGGGCAGAGAAGATATCCCTCTCATCCTGGACCTCTCTGATCCTGGACACAACTTGTTTGAACCTCTTCCCTCTGGAAGGTGCTATAAGGTACTGCATACCAAAACTACCAGAAAAACGTACAGCTTTTCCCCCTGTGCCCTCATTCAAATGAGTACTTGACTCGTGCTATATGATCATGCTACTTGATAGAACACAAATGCAAAGAATTCTAAATTAACCCAGACATTCTGTCTAATGTATATACATACTTATTGTAATTCTACATTCTGTAATATTCCCTTTCTGCTGGCTTCACACTTACTGTTGAATACCTAATTTTGTTATTATTTTATTTACTATTGTCTTGCAAGTACTGTATAGTGAAAGCTGCTGTCCTGGAGTCAAATTCCCTGCGTGTCTAACTATGCTTGGCCAATAAAGTAC
>JANHZU010008298.1:63237-73506 GCA_032468055.1 Acrochordus granulatus
AGACAGGGGGGCCTGGCGTAATGCAGTCCATGGGGTCACGAAGAGTCGGACACGACTGCGCGACTGAACAACAAAATTTTTGGCAGGTAAAAGCTAAAAACCAGAAAGAATAACGGCATTCCTCCCCCCATCCCATTTTCGCTATTTCGAAAATCTACACCAGCCGATCTTGATATAAGGCCTAATGAAAGGAGTTCGTCTCTTTCCTAGTCTGACTGAAGACTACTTCCGAAAAATAAAGACGCCTGTTTTACCCTTCTTCGGCGCCACGTTGCCGAGAATCTGCGGCTCTCCCAGGCATACCGCAGCGGCTTCCGCGGAGCTGAATCGAATCGCAGCGACCCGTCGCTTTGCCACAATTAGTCGGGATAAAATCAATCCCCGCCATTGAAGCAACAGAGGAAAGGTCCCCGTGGGGGCGGCCATTACTGCTGAAAGGAAAAACTCCGGTGCGCCTGCGCGCTGCAACGGAAATCGCACGGGAAAGGGTGGCGCGAGGATCAATATTTCTCACATGACGTATCGGTTTTCCCGTGAAGGAGTAGCTGTCTGCGTGTAAAATCCTTTCAGCTTCACCGAAAGGATGATTGGAGGGAGAAAAATTAGATGAAAAATTAGACTATTTTTTTGCTTCGGAGGAGATCATACTGGAAATATCTCTTGTACTTGATATGACACTCTTTAATCAGAGTGAGATACTGGAAATATCTCTTGTACTTGATATGACACACCTCTTTAATCAGAGTGAGATCGGCAGATTTTGAACATGGGGCCTCCATTCAGAAAGGGGCAAACATGGCTATGCTAACTCTACAACATTCTGCTGAATTAACGTGGAAGGGGGAAAAAGAGCAAAATATGCATTTCCATGCAAATGTCCAGTGTTGGGAAGCTGGATTATCTTCATCTCATTGTATCTTTCATTATTTTCACATCTTTGTACTAGATAACCACACATCTAGTACCTGTTGGCTCTTCTCAAAAAGCTGAGAAAGATGGAGCTGATTGGTATAGGATTGTAGATTAGATAGGGAAGTTGAAATAATCAAAAGCTAAACACTGCCATATAGTATTGCTGTGATGTGGCCATCAAGTCATTAGAAATCAACCTCTGATAATTTTTTTATATTTCATGGTGCTTATAACCAGGTCCAGGCCAAAAGGATTCTAGGTGGCATAATAGAAGAAAAGCAACAATAAGAACAAAAAAATAGCTAAATTAGAACAGAAAGATCTACTTTGCTCTAGTGCAGTGTTTTTAAATTTGGCAATTTTAAAATGTATGAGCTTCAAGCATTCTGGCTGGGGAATTCTGGGAATTAAGTCTACACATCTTAAAATTTCCAAGTTTGACAAACGCTGGGATGGTGGTTAAGGAGTTGGCCTAGAAACCAGGAGACTGTGAGCTCTAGATCTCACTTAGGTATGAAAACTAGCTGTGTGACTTTGGGCCAGTCACACTTCGTCAGCCTAACCCACTTCACAGCTGGGAAAATAGGAAGCAGGAGGATTAGGTACTGTGTGTTCATTGCCTTGAGTTATATATACAGTAAAAGGCAAGATATAAATATAGTAGTAATAATACTCAAGCAAAATTTCCCATAAGAAGCAATGCTAAAACTCCAATATAAAATCTGTATTCAGCTAGCTAGGATGGAAAGCACGTAGAAATAAAGCAGTTCTCATATGCCGATGGAACTGCAGCAAGGTGGATCTTGTGTATACTTCCTAGGACAGTGTTTCTCAACCTTAGCCATTTTAAGACTTCAACTCCCAAAACATCCCAACCAGCAGTAGGGAGTATTCTGGGTGTTGAAATTTATACATCTTAAAATGGCTCAGATTGGGGAACACTGACCGAGGGAAAAAGCGTTCCATAGGTGAAGAGCCTGCTGTTTCATCCACACCCTGAGAAACCCATGTGGGGAGCAACCATTCAACATGCCTTCCCTCAGTGAGTGGATCAGTGAGTAAATTCAATTCTGGCAGATACCACCAGAAGCAGACTTGACCTCACACAAAGTACATTTTTCTTATACCAGCCCTGTATTTGTCACTCAAGGTGGCCCATAACAACAACCCTAATATCTACTATTTTATAAAAGGAAGCACTTAGGATCTTTGGAAAAATAATCATTTGTTGGATAAAAGTAATAATTTGCTTATGGGTATAATGGAAAGGAAGAGTAATAATAATATGAGTGCACTCTTTCTCAGGATTTTTTCTTCACTGAATATCCCTACTAAGTGAATATGGGTGGGGATGTGGACATTCAAAGAGGCTTTCACCATTTCACTAAGAACTCCTTCCAGTTGTCTCATTTTGATATCTCAGAAAAGAAGTACATCAATTCCACCAACATAAAGGTTATTAAAGTAGGCAGGGCTGATGAATGAGCATGCACACGTGTGTTTGAAGTGATGACATGCTTTCAGTTTTCACACCCAGAAAGATAACAACCCATCCTGTTTCTTTGCTCTTAAAGACTTAACTAGTCAACCAAATTAAAACAAGCCAGTATTTTCATTCAACCTACTATGTGCTTCATACACTCAAGTGTTGCAACAATAATATAATTTTATGAAAACTCTGAATAGAATAGGTTGAATCTATTAATAAATAGGGTCCATTCGGGGAACAGGCAGCTTTTTTATTTTAATAGAACTGAAATCTATTTAGAAGCCCTAGATGAGTTGGTAAATACTTACTGGAGCAGACCAGGGCAAGGATAACTTCTGCCTGGGCAGGATGCTGAGTAAGCAGGCATCAGCTGCAGCATGTCAGAGGAAGAGGGTGGAGAAGGTGAAAACAGCATTGGCCTCTTAAAATTCCTGCAGTGTAAACTAGTTTAAATTGGAAAGTTGCTTCAAAATTACGGAAGACATGAAGATGTCAACTGTGGGCAGTAAAGAAAAGGGGTGACAAGGCTTCTGAGTCAGCCATACCCAGAATACGGGCTGAAAATATCCCCCAATTATTCAGTGCTGTAAAATTTCTTAGAGTCTTTCCCTACTGCTGAGTTAAGATGTTAGCCACAAAACTAAGCCAATATGAAACTCAGCTATTTTCATTGCTGATCCTGATTCTGCTACTACTGCCTGTGGATCAAGGTGTTGCAAACTCCTGAGTTCCCCCCAGGTAACAATCTTAGCAACCAATCTTTGCAAATTTTACATATCTTATGGTTCTATTGAACTGGGGTAGACGGGTGGGGAATTAACTTTTCTTTGCATTATCATAGCTAAGAATAATTTAAGCCTATTTCATCTGTCAGCTAGATGAAATAAGAGAGGAGATAAATGTAACATTTATTGAACAGACAACAGAAAAACAAATCTTGTGTGTCCTGGTTAGGTACAAGTAGGAAAAGGCTCTTCCTCACAGCCCAATTAAAGTACCATCCACCAAGTTTCAGCCAACAGAAACTTTGCTGATTCCAGCATATAATTGCTGACCCGACTTGCCATCCCTATCCTGCCAGATGAAAGATAAAGGTAGTCCTTGATTCATTCAGCAACCATTTGAAGTTCTGACAGATCTCCCCAGGGGTACTTACAACCCAATTCCAAAGTTCTGACAGCTGCCCCCTGTATGGTTGGCATTTCGGTGCTCAGCAACTGATCTGCACTTACATTTACAGTAACATCCCACAGTTATATGATTGTGTTTTACAATCTTATTGCCAAAATCCAGCATTTACTTCTGGTTTTCAGCAAAACTGGCCCATAGCAAACAAATGGTTCACTTAATGCTGCAGTTTTCACAATAATGCCACAAAAAAGGTTGTAAAATTGGATCCACTTTACTACCATGATCATATGACTTATGATCATGGGCAGGTGCTATTATGGTTGTAAGTCAAGGACTATCTGTACTGGCAAATGCTGCAGCCCTTATTTAAGGCATAAATATCATAGTAAGAGCAGAGATTGTTGGATTTGTGTACCAGTTGCCCCCTTTCCTGGATCAGGAGTCCCTGTGCTCAGTCACTCAGGCCCTAGTTATCTCACATTTGGACTACTGCAATATGCTTTATGCGGGGCTATCCTTGAAGAGCGTTTGGAAGCTATAGCTGACATGGAATTCAGCTATGCAGACAGTTCTTTGGGTCCCTAGGATGGTCCACATTACACTGCTCTTCTGCAAGTTGCACAGGTTGCCAGTTTGCTTCCAGGTGCAATTCAAGGTGCTGGTTCCTACCTTTAAAGTCCTGCATGGCAGGGGTCCAGGCTACTTGGAGAACCATCTTACCCCAATAGAATTGGCCCAACTCAGACCAGCAAAAGAGGCATGCTGAGGACCTCATCAGTCAAAGAATTCCGGTTGGCGGGGTCCAGGAGAAGAGCCTTTTCTACCATGGTTCCCATTCTGTAGAATAGCTTATTCCCCAAGTTGAGATCTGCACCCATCTTTTAGCTTTCTGAAAGTGTCTGAAGACCTGGCTCTGTCAACTGGCTTGAGGTCCCAATGGGGGATGTCATCTTGGAGGTGGCTAATGGACTAAGACAATTGCACCTCCCCCCATGTTATCTTGCTCCCTTCCTTCCCATCATGTTAATTTTAATTCAATTTAATGTTAATATTTATTGTTTTAATGTTGACTGTTTTGTTTTGATTGTAAGCCATCTAGAGTTGCTTTTGCAAGATTGACAGCATTTAAATGTAATCATAAAAAAATAAAATTACCCCAACTTTGTTCACCTCTCCTTCAACCAAATGTCATCAACCAACAGGAGAGTATTAACTAATCATTATTCTTTATGAGAGCAGGAGCTGGGGTAAGAAGCAAGTTACAGTATTATGGATAGCTTGATTGGCTGTTTAGCCATCTGTCAAAAGTTGGCACTAGTGCTTTTTTATTATTTATCTATTAAATGTGTATGCCGCCCGTCTCACTAACAATCAAAATCAAACTGATTTCAATTAACTGTTTAATTGGGCTACATTTAAACACAGGTTTAGCACTATTCTAGAACAGTGCAAAATCCATGTTGAAAAGATGTGCTGTGGAGCAATAAAAAGGAAGGGAAACTGCTGCCTCTTTCCTGATTCACCACACTGTATAACAGCACTCAGCTCCTCCTGATACATACACACATTGTAACTACCACTAATCATCAGCTGCTCTTTAGGTCTCTGAGCACTCCCATTGCCCAGAGCAGAATGCTAAACTCCTGGAGTGGAGGTGGTATGACTGCCCCAGCCCAAAGATAAGTAGGTGTTGGGATGAGCTCACCTCCTATGAGATACCAAGCTGCATTCAGTGCCCAGTTGGTAATGTGTATCAGGCTCTATCCATAGTAAAAGATAAAAAGAATACACTACTTCAGTACTGCTACAGGTAGGAACAGCACATGCCTGTTTTACTCATAACCTTATGTTTAGAGAAAGGCAGTACCATGTAGCATTAAAAAAAAGTTATTGGTGGCTCATAGAGGCATTTTCCATTTATTGCCATTGCAAATCTCTGCATGTTGTAAGAACAGAATATAATCCAGTATAGAATACACACTTTGTTCATTATTTGGATCTCTATTGAAATACTAAAGAGCGCAAGGTGGTGCAAGCTGTTAAGACGCTGGGCTTGTTGGCCAGAAGGTTGGCAGCTCAAGAACAGCTGCCATGTAATGGGGTGAGCTCCCATTGTCTGCCTAACTCCTGCTGATCTAGCCATTCAAAAGCATGTAAAAATACAAGTAGATAAATAGGTACCACCTTTGGTAGGAAGGTAACAGACTCAGTGTGCCTGTCATGCCGGCCACATGACCATAGAAGCATCTTCGGACAAATGCTGGTTCTTTAGCTAGGAAACAGAGATGAGCACCACTACTGCAGAGTTGGCCACAGCTGACAGGGGAAACCTTTACCTTTTTATTGAAATGTTGCCATGCAGACAGCAGGACTATACAGTAAACAATACTTGCTGGAAATGATGCGGCTTCAATAGAAAAGAATATAGCTCAGGTTTGAAGTATGGTTCTTGGCACTCTTTGCTTGCAGACTTTTCATTACATGTAGTCCTTGCTTAACCACAATTGGAACAGGCAACTCCATTGTTAAGCACAGTTTGTCATGACTGTGACAAACATATATCAGTTCTGCTGTGGTCATAAGCAAGACATCACTGACCATGACTTGCAATTTTATTGCTGGCTTCTCCACTGACTGTGTATCGGACGCCAGCTGTAAAGTGAGTAAATGGCAAGCACATGACTTTAAGGATGCCATGAGGTTGTAAATGCCCACTGGTTGCCAAGTGCCTAAATGTCAGTCACATGATCATTTTCAGAGTCATTGTAACCATCACTACTTAGGGCAGTCATTAAGCAAAGCAAAGTTACCCAATTAGTTAAGATCATTAGGTTTGCTTCTGTTTATATTTCCTCAAGTTTCTGAAAAACCTGGCTGGGTAAACTTGCATATAGACAGGTAGCAAACCTCACACTCCCTCACACTGATATTACCTAGTTGGATAATGAAATGTCTGCAAGCAAACAGAGAGCACTAAGGACTCTACAGTTTTCTGCTCTCCATGATCTGACTCAGTGGAAGGTTCTTTCATCTTAGGTATCACGCTCTCAGGTCCAACAGATACAAAATCACCACAGTTTTTACTTGTCTTGTTTTTTTTAATTCCACAGAAAGTTACTTTGTTTTTTATAGTCCTCATTTAAGAGATTGTGAGAATGTTTGAATCGTTTGAAAAAGATGGTTCAAGATGCCCTGGAACTGAGTCAAGTTGAGAATTAGTTCTTACACTGTCCGTGAGAAAAAACTTAACTGAAAATTTAATAGGTGCAAAATAAAGGACAGATCCGAAGAATGGATCAAGTGATCCATCAACTGTGGTAAGAAAGAAAACCAAATATAAGAACTTTCTATGTGAAGTATATGTGAGGTTTGTGTTTGGGGCAATTGTAGAAATATGGCTTTGAATATGGCTTCTTTTTCTTCAATAAATTTCCTTATTAAGAAGTTCTTGGATATTTGGTGAGCTTTCCCTAGGTTTTCATTTACTTGGGAAGTGAAATTGACCACATGTTTATCTACTATTCTGTTTTGTTTTCCAAAAAGAAAAATGTTCTTTTAAACAACTTTGCTTTGCTTATACACAGACACAAACACACACATTTGCCAATTTCTATCAGCTAGCCTTCATATGATAGATGCAAGTCTATTAACACTTAGACAATGCTCAGTCTGAATACATATGGTGCCATATAGCTCTTCTGCTTTTAATTCCTTTTATACTGGGAAAATTCGGAAAATATACATAAAAGGGAAAAAGTTCAGTTCTCTTCAAATCTCTACATTTCAACATACTGTATAACACAGCATCTGTACCAAATATTAGTTTTTAAAAAACCAATAAGATGGATAGCATGGGATACATTCAATGTCAACCTGAGCAGATAATACATCCACTTGCATAAAACTTCAATTCAATTTCAATTTCTGAATTTTACTTGTACTACACATCTGGGGATTACCCCAAACCTCCACAGTAAATTTGTAGGCTGGCTATATGTGTTGAGGGAAAATATCTGCTTCTTTGGTGCATACCATTTCATCAGCAGAATATCATTCCATGAGATTCAACCCTGTAATTCAAGATTTCCCAATCTTGGCAATTTTAAAATGTGTGGACTTTAACTCCCAGAATTCCCCAGTCAACATGGCTGGCTAGGCAATTCTGGGAGTTTAAATCCACATGTCCTAAAGTTGCCAAGGTTGGGAAACCCTACTCAAATTGTTACTTTTAGCCTATATTTCCTAACCGTGCAGGCTTGAAATATAACTTTTATGTCTGGGCATATTCAGCAGCATAAAAATTGGAATTGCTGGAAGGAAACAGAATTGGGGTGTTTGATATCTGTGTTGCCAACTAGTAGGCATCCAGAGTTTTGCAGCCCAAAATTAATAGATTAAAATATGTAGTTTAGTATATTAACTAGGCTCTGTATCTCTTGTACAATACTAAATCTATGACTGTGTAACTGAATTAAATATATTATGTTTTCCCACAATATATCCAGGGATGATATGATTGTTTCTACTTTACCATGTTATCTGAGCTTAGCCAATACAGTAGTAGTTTTGTGAGATTAGGGTGAAGTTGCCAAACCTAAAGATGAAGCAGGGTTGACAAAAGCCAGGAATCTTGTCCAAAATATCCCTTAGGGGAAAGAGGTAAGAAAGGAACTACTGTAAGTCGTTGAGGAAACAAAGATGTCACCTGGACCAGATAAAAGAAGTTGGGCCTAAGCATATGGAAAACCTTTTCCCAAATCCCCTCAACAATTACTGGATTTGTAAATTAAGAAGGCAAAAGTAGCAGCCAGTCTTGATAATCAACAAAGCAAAGCAAACAAGATAAAAGGGGTCCTGAGGTCCACCCACTCTTTAAGTCATCTTTGGATCCAGATTTAGTGGCTTCCATCCCTCTAGCTAATGCCTGGCAGTCTAGTTGAGAAGAATGTGGCTAAGTATGGATGAGTGTATGTGTGTGTATGTGCATGTATGAAAAAGCAAATATAAAGTATTGCTGTTACTTTAAATATTGCGTCTTTATGTATTCCATAGAACCAGTTGCATCTCAAGGTTCAGCTGAAAGTAATTTGAGTGTGGCTGTTTTCCAAGACTATGAGTATGTGAATGACCACAACCAAATGTCTTACAGTTTGTTCAACAAACCATGTTTAGTCAATGGCTTGTATGTTATAGACACAGGACTATTTTTAGCTAACACAGTTGCTGTGTCAAATAGCAGGATTCCAGAATAAAGGCTTTGGTTTGTCACTATTCAGGGTGTCACTTCTGGCTCAGATTAAGCTCTGCATTACATCAGTTGTAGTAAATTTTATTTTTTATTGGTCACACAGTTAAATAATGCAAGTAGAGGAAATTTCTAACAGGTAATATGCCTATTCCAATGGATCTACAGAATGTTCTCAAGGACATTTAAACTAAGTATTTTCTGTACATTTCACCAATTTTGTACATAACAGATAAAGCATCAAATGCATTTTCTATCCTTTCAACTAGAAATTGGTTAAGTACAATAAATGATGGAGTTGTAATGTTTTATTTATCAAAAAGACTGTCAGGTTTAAATTAGTAGTTGGCTGAATTTAGGTTTTTGGCTTAGCTGTTCTATGAATATATAACATTACAGGTTATTTTCATTATGATTTCTTTTACAAATCATGATCAAAACAAACCATAATCTAGTGTACTTTATAACCTCTTCAGCCAAGATGTCTCTTTTGTTCTTGTATAGAGCAAGAGAACAGAGGACACTCTAGGCCAGTGTTTTCTCAACCTCAGCCACGTTAAGACCTTTGGACTTCAACTCCCAGAATTCCCCATTGGCTGGCTGGGGAATTCTGGGAGTTGAAGCCCAGATGCCCAGAAGTTACTGAGGTTAAGAAATATAACTGTAGGCCACAATTCTCATAACATTACAGTCAATCTCCCTTTGGAGCATCCAATCAGCAGGGAGTTTAAGAGTAGAAAGCAAGCATCTGCTAAAATCAGCAAAGACCTGGCTTCAGATATCCACTAAAACTTTGTTTAGGCAAGGTTTATTGAAGAAAGTAGGATTGTTGGATTCCCCCCAGACATCTTTCTCCCTAGGACTTGGGGGATTTGTACTAGGAAATTTAGCTAGTTTCTGTATCTCTTGTACTAAACCTAAGACTTTGTTAAGTGAAATTAAACATAGGTTGCTTTCCCATACAGGTGCAGGGATGATGTGATTCATTTCTATTTTAGTATGTTACCTGGTCCAGCCAATACAGCAGTGCTTTATTCAATAAACCATGGTTAGGCAATAGTTTACATGTTACATGCACAGAGCTAATCTTTAAAATAAACCCTAGTGTCAAATTTTGGATTATAAACTAATAGGAACTACACAAATGCCAACCCTATTTACAAGAACTTGTTTTTTTAAATTCATTTCCTCATCCCCAACCCTGTTAATTTGGTTCCTAAAGTATTGCTGTTACGTTAAAAATTGGGTCTCCGTGCATTCTGTAGAACCAGTTGCATATCAAGATTGAGCTGAAAGTGATTTGAGTGTGGCTGTTTTCCAAGGCTATGAGTATGTGAGTGATCATAACCAAACATCTTACAATTTGTTCAACAAACCATGGTTAGACAATGGTTTCCTCCGATTTTTTCTTCATCTCACCGCAACAAAGTTTAAAAAACAGGCAACTGGACTGGATTTTTCTCAAGAAGAAGACGTTTCGCCTTGGCGAAAC
>JANHZU010008298.1:73606-88701 GCA_032468055.1 Acrochordus granulatus
ATTAGCGCGGTCACCTGTTGCTCGCCTGCGCCTCTTTCGCGGGGATCCTTTTCTCCTTGCGGATTGCTGAAAAGGACAGGGCGAGAAGGGACCCTCCTCTGCTCCCTTCAGCGACCGGGGAGAGGGAAGACCAGGAGAGAGCCACGCGTGTCCGAGAAGTAAACGGGCAAATTCGTACTCTTTCCGAAGTGTAAGTAAACCAGGAGTATATTTTCCACGAAGGAAAGAGAACGCGTTTGGACATAACAAAGCTCCTTTCTTTTGGAGTTAATGCAACCCTGGCTTGATTCTCGGCTGTTTATAATTCAATATGACCTGGGAATTTCGACTCAGTAACAATCTGTATTTGGAAAATGTGCTTTGACTTTGTGCTTTTGCAACCATACCGTGCGGAAAATAAGTATCTTGTGTATCCTATTTTGCATCTGAAACAATTTGACAAGGATTTAGGCACTAAATGGCGTGATTTTCCTAGGTCCCTTTAAATAGTGAATGTCCCTTTAGCGTTTGCTTGGTTCTGTTTGCTTTAATATTTTTTTTTAAGTTTTCCAGTTCATTTTTTAAAAAACGAGTAGTAGCACCAGGTAGGAAGGCTAATAAAAATCATTTTGGGCTGGTTTCAGGTCATTTTTTTTGCTAAAAGTGGTTGAGTGGTTTACTAGGTTCAAGAAGCAATCCATGTCTATCTACTGCAAAAATAATTCCCTTCAAATTAAATGCACACTTGCATTTTAAGCAATAAACGTAAGTGTATGTTGCATGCACTAACTTCAAACTACTGAAGTTAGTATTTAATATTGGAAACTCAAATTGTTATATCAGTCAGTTGAAAATGGAAGGTTGTATTGGTTGGAAGGCAAATTTATACAAGTTACTCTTTGTCTTTTATGTTGGCAATCAGCAGATGTTCCTATCATTAGTGTGGGAGAAGTCCAGTGGAATATATTTGTCCTTGGAGAGGAAGGTGAATCTTTGCTAGGAAATTCCCTTTTCAAGTTTGCGGTAAGCTCAGGACCCTCCTCCTCTTGCTTGTTATAATACGAGAATAGCAATTTTAGTTTGCCTGATAGGGCTGTTGCCAAGGTTAAGATATGCTTTGTATATTATTTCTCCAGCTTGTTGCCTTCCAGATGCAATGAAATTTCAGCTCCCAAAGTTCTCAGTAAATCCATAGAATCCTAAAATCAGTGGAGGGCACTCAGTTACCTAAAGATTTAAACCACTGAATTAAGAAAGAATGTTTATTTTTCACAAATTAAAAACATGTTTATAATATTGGAATTGTGGCATTTATCTTTCCTGTACAAATTCCTGAAAATTCAAAAACTGATCCTAAGAACCTGAGTAATTTGCCTATTATTTTTCATTGAGATTATTATTGATTTTCCTATACAAAAAATATATATTTGGCTAGAGACAAGAGGCAATTCCCCCCCCCAAAGAAGCATAACAATAACTGGATTTCCATCCATTTCAGTTAAGAAACAGTCCATTTGCTATACTGAATGTAGCAAAAAATCAGGCCCAGTAAACAAAGTCAGGCCCTATACACAGTTTATTATAAAAATTATATTACATGTTTGAATTATTGCCATTTTCTTCACGTTTCCTTATCCTTTTGACACATGAACTTTGAACTTTCCTGAGTGCAGTATATATTTCCCTGGGGGAAAAATTAATAAAATATATTGTGAGTGGCCTATAGAGCCTGATAATTCACCCTATAAATTGCTGATAACATCACTATTTAATAATCTAAAACAAACCTATGATTGACTTTTATTTATTATTTCCATTTATATGGCTGCCCATCTCAAATTCATGATTCTGAGCAGCTAACAACAATTGAAAGCATTATTTTGAGATGAAATTGCTTCTTTTCATACTACAGTACCAAGATGGACTAGATCACCGTTTCTTAATCTTATCAAATTTAAGGTATGTGGACTTCAGCTCCCAGAGTTCACCAGTCAACACATCCTGTCTTCTGGAGTTCTAAGGAGGTCTTAAAACCTGGCTTTGCTCCCAGGTCTAGGATTAATGTTTTAATGCATTTTGGAAGCTCTGTTGTGATGTATGTTATTTTTAAGTTTTAGTTTTAGTCTGGGCTGTCTTATGTGGGGTTTTGTATGCTGCCCAGAATCTATTGGAATTGGCCAACTATTACAAATTTGAATAAATAAATAGGGAAGGCAGTTCAACATCTAATCCCCAAAACATACAGAAGAGCAAAAAGTACCTTTCTCAGTCTAACTGGGGAATTTTCAAGAAATATTTAAAAGATAATTCTTAGATAGCTAATAAAAGAAGTCAGTGAATAGCACTGGTTTGCCTTTTTTTTTCCATTATCATTTGCATATTTATTTCTGGAGTGAAGAATTCTGAACTCCTGAGAAGATAAGCTGAATTGGCTTCTACTGACCAAGCAGTTCAGCATCTATTCAACCTCTTAGGTGGCTTTTCCCCAGCAATAATAGACAAGAAAAGTGGACAGGTGGAACACTCATTTCTTGTGTTGGTGATATCTGTAGGGTGCTGTGTTGGTAATCCTTGCCAAAAAAGATGAATGGCATCCTATGAAAACCCTCATCCTGCCATTTTGGGTGGAGTGGTATGCTGCTAGTCTGACACTCCAGCATCAAGTTTGTCTGGATGCTGCAGTCCTGAATCACCTGCCATGTTAATCTGATAGGAGTGAATTGCATGAATTGGAATTATGGAGAAATGTCACTTAAAATACCTGCCTCAAAATCAGGTCATATTTCAGCTCAATGGGAACATACAAATAGCTGTCCCAAGGAATGATGGTTTGCACCTGTCTTAATGGCTTAGTTAGTGGAAAGTTAATGGGATGCCACCTTTATAGATCCTGTGATTTTTCTCACTCACTGCATTTTAAACATTATTTATCGTAAACCTTCTGGTATACTTATTGGGCAATGTTTTCTTGATCAGTCCAAATTTTAGAGCAGTATCCTCCACATGCTGGCTGGACATTATGGAAGTTGAAGTCCAACATACCAGATAGATGCCTGGTCAGGGAAGATGTTCTGCAGTAAATAATTGTTGATTAGCATCCTAGCAATGAGCTTAACTTCATTAATTTTTTTGTTGTGCAAATAATTTCAAGAGTCACAGGTCCTCTCTTTTGTCTAGAATAGGCTCCTTAACATGCTCTCTACTTTGTAGCAAACCTCTTTTTTAGGGAGAAACATTGTACACAATGCATTTCAAGGAATGAGGAAACAAAATGCTTGAAAAACACAGTCCTATCAATTTCTTTCCTGGCAGTGATGATCCTGTCTTGCTTTAAATCCTTATGATTCTGGGACAATGTGCCAAAAAGCAGAGATAAAAAAATAGGAACAAACAACTTATGTAGTAAGTGTTCCAAAGTAGCTCAGAGAGCCTTGACTTTCTGCTGGCCAGTCTTCCTTGGTAGAATTTTGAGTGTTGTAGTTTGAACATAGAAGCTAGAGATCTCAAAACTTCTACAAACAATGTTTATTGCTTGAGCGATGCATTTATGAGAGTTATAACTTGACTCAGTTCCAAAGGGCTCTTTGCAGTATACAATCTCAGAGAAAAAGAAGAATGAAAATAATAAGCTGCTAAGTCAGAACAGCATCAAAACCAAAAATAGAAAGCAAAGATAAAACTCTTAAGAGAACCCAATAAAACTCAAGAGAAGTCCCTGTAGTCATCCATCCAGCTTCCAAAGTACTTTAAAAGAAAACATTTTTAAATTGCCTATGGGTTTTCAGCAAGTACAGATAGTCTTTTTAGAGCAGCCTCTTATTCAATAACCATTTGAAGTTACAATAGTACTGAATGAGGGAGACTTACGATCAGTCCTTGAAGTTGTGACCATCACAGTATCCTAGCAGTCATGTGATTGCAATTGGGGTGCTTGGCATCAGCTTTCATTTACAACATTGCAATGTTTCCCCTGCCAGTTTCTGGGGAAGCTATAAATCAAAGGGGAACCTCTGGGAGGTTGTAAATGGTGATCACTGTGGTGATTTAATGGCAATTGGGGCTGCCAGAATCATTGCCATAAGTCAACTTTATGTCCACGTCACGTAGCAATGGAGTTGCTGGTCCCAATTAATATTGTTAAATGAGGATTATCTGTACTTCTTGAGAGAAAGTATAGGTAATTTTCATTTAGTGATTGCCTTATTTAGTGACCATATGCATGCACACACACATATAATGAAAAAGTAACTTTGCAATCAATCCTCACATTTACAACTTTTGCAGATTGTAAAACAAAAGACAGTTGAAGTAAGATCATAAGCCCAGTTGGAGTTTTACTTAGTGATTGCTTTGCTTAGCAAGCAAGTTGCCAGTCCAGATTGTGGTCACTGTATTGTATAAGATGGGGGCTGCTGCATCTTTCATCTCTGCCCCTGTTCTTTTGGCCCACAAACCTTTTGAGGGTTTGGAATTTTCATCAGGACATGTATAGCTCTCATCTCCAGAGCCTACAGGTATTCATTATTATCCTGAAATTATAAGAAGGTACAGGAAGAGATATTTAAGGACCAATTGAAAGCCTAAACATTGCCATGTTTATTATCCTTTCTGGTCTGTATGGGTAGAGTTTGGAATTCATTGCAAAGGTTCTCAGAAGGTGATCTGACATGATGGACAATGTGTGGGATGCCGTCCCATCATCCTCCACCTGTGTAGCCAGGGATCACTTATTTGTGAATCAACAGCCTGGAATATCCTTAACTAGAGAAGTTAGATATAAAGTGCAGGTAAAAGGACATGCTCACACAGTGCATATACACTACTATTAGGATAATGATTTTATGTTTTTTGGAGTATTTTGTAAATATCAAGACTTTCAAGCACTGGTATAAGGATGTCAGTCTGGGGTTTGATTAGCACTCAGGTCCGGGTTTTTTCAGAAAACACTGGATTTTTAACAGACATTGAACTTGAAAAAGGGTTGCTCTGACTTTCTCTTCCATTCATCATTACCTAAAATAAAAAAAGCAAAGGTAATTTCCTGCTTCCTTTTATCAGTTTCTTTGTGCAATTTTCCTGTTATTTTATCAGAGTCCCAACTGATGTTTCTTTTATTTACAAGCTTCGTGCCATTTTGTATCATTTACCATCATGTTTCTTTCTAAGGAAATTCATTAGGAAGGAAAGCAAATCCCAAGAATTGCTGTTGAACATCTCTTGATTGCTTGAACTGTGACTAAAACCTCATTGTGTCAAAAATTATATGTTGGGAGTTATGACACTAAGGGACTTTTTCTGATTATTAGGGAAATACTGTTCTTGGTGAAGGAAAAAATCTTTCAAAACCTGTACACTAAAGAATTAAATACCAACTTGGAGCATTTTTTAAAAAATTCTAACCTATTTTGACTCTGGTCAGGCTGAGGTTGGATTATATGTAGCTGTAGAGATAACATTATTTTTAAATACATCCAAAGCAAGAGATAGTATCTTTGAGTTTGGAGATGGCAGCCATTTGGATTAGGCTTACTAGATGTCCAGCAGAAAGAGGACATCCTCCTTTTTTTTCTTCATGTCCTCTTAAAATCAAGTATTGTCTGGCTTTTTGAGTGTCTTGTGTTTGTTGCTGTTGTTTAAATTGGATTGTTTTCATAACAGTAGTCATTTAAACTTCCATGTATTGTGACTCTGTAAATCATCTGCTTCTTTTTTCCCCTTGTCCATTTGTAGATATGATCACAGGACTCATCATATACCATTCTTTGGTGAAATGTGAAACTTGTAAATTTTATACAATATTATTGCTAGCATATGTTCTTAAAAATAAAGATTTGTTGGAGAAATATTGCAATTGAAAAACATGTCTTTCTAATGCTAGAAAAGGTAATTTCATATTCATACAGGCCCAAATACTTTTTTTGGCAGTTTTGCACTGTAATTTTTTCCTGGATGCCAAGAAATTTAATGTGTGTGCTTTTTTCTCCCCATTTCTCTTCCTTTACAATTGTCTATGTCTTCCTTTTCAGATATCTTGTAATCCTGTGTGTGCCAAACTTAGCTTCACTGGGACAGTGGGTTCATGCATTTAATTTGATTTAGGTTTTAACTCTGTAGTTGGAAATTCCAGTAGGACATTCCAGTTGCAGCAAGAAAAATGGAACAAAGTCCATCAATGTAGATAGAGAACATCCAAGTGGAAAACATAATTGAGGACATTTGTTGGCTGTAGAGGAATCCTCTGGGCGAGATTTCAGGCAGCCTCAGAAGCAAATGTGAAATATAAAAACAGTTTTATTCATGTTTTTTTTTCAGTATGTAAAACCATCAAAGATGTAGAAAGCACAAAACTGAGCCTGCAGTGTTCAGAAATTAAGTTTGAATGTTTTCTGCTCTTTGTGTTTTAGAGAGATAGCAAGACTCCCCAAACATTTTGCTTGGTTTCAGCTTGATGCAGTCTGGGTGAAAACACCAAAAGAGCTGTGAGTGACATCTCCCTTCCCCAGTTTCTCTATGGCATAGAGAGACATGTTTAGCTCTCTCCCTTCCCTTTTTCTCTCCTTGAAATTTCCTGCCTGCATCTTGAAATTATGTGTTAGCTCTCCTCATGTGTTGGACAAAGCTGGTTGGCAGCTCTTATTCACCACTAAAGACTTAAGACAGAATTGGTAAGCCTGCTTTCCATTGATCCCATGCAGAAGCGTAGGCCCAAAGGCTCCCTGCCAGCAGAAAGAAGATAAAAATCTTGGACCAGAAACTGCAGCTGTTCACGCCACATTGCCTGACTGCTTCACTAGATCAGGTGTCACTTAACCTTGGGAGGAGTTGACCCATATTTTCTATCTCTTCTGTCACTGACCAGTTTTTCATCCTTTCATCATAAATACAGATATGTGTGATTCTGTAGGTCTAGGTTTTAGGTATAGATAGAATAACAAAATGAAGAGTGATTTTCTCAGAATTGTGTTATTTGCATAATATTAAACTTGAAAGCAGTTTGGAAAATCTTTCCTTGACATGCACCTTTTAAAATAAAATCTGATATTAAATGTGTTTTTAGTTGTAATTAAATAAAAACATCACAGGAGCAATGTCTACAGAAAAATGAAATTGTTGGGGGATTTCCAATGATCTAATTGTCCAAAATAATGTCATCCTTGTTTTTCCAGGGTTTTAAAGGAACTTTATGTGAATTGGAAGATTCACAAAAATTGTGAATCTTGTGGACTGGGAAGTGATTTCAGTTGACATGTCAGTTTTTGATTCCTTTAAGTTCCCTTTCCTTCCCCAGCTTTGTACTGAAACTATATCAAAATCTGCATAAAATCTAAATTAGGAACAATATAAGGGGAAAGATAACTCTGTGATATAATTGTCCAATACTGTTGTATAAAATTTTGGGAAGTTTCCATTACTCTGGAGCATATCATCCTAAAGAATCTTATCCTACAATCTCTGCTGTTTTATGAAGTATCCCCAATTTTCCCCAAGGAAGAGGTTCCTGCACTAAATTACTGTAAAAGGCAGGGAGGAACTTTTTCTTCCTAGCATTTTTCCTGCAGTTGCAGGGTTCACTTTTTTCAGATCAGCTGGGCATTGATCCATTGGCTACAACAGGAATTGATTAATCAACTTGTTGCCTAAGCCTGAGATCATGGGCTGAAGAGACAGTGACTGGCCCAGTGTCACCCCCCTGCTGGCTTTTATGCTGAAATTGGGTCTCAAACTCATAGTCTCCTAGTTTCTAGACTGGTGCCTTAACCATTAGACCAAAGTGTCTTCCTCTCCCTCCTTCTGTCTCTTTCTTTCTAGCATTTTTCCTGCAATTGCAGCATTTACTTTGTTTGGATCAGCCAGGGGTTAATCTATTGGTTGCAACAGGCACTTATCAACCAATGAGTGAAGCAAGTTCACTCATTGTTCTAATAGCCATGGCAACTATTGGTGAAATTAGTTTTCAAGGATGTGAAATAAATGTGGAAGAGAGAAGATCAAAACAGAGTCCCTAAGTTGGTGTTGCTTATTTTACAGAAGTGGCAGGAAAGCTTAAGAACAAAGAATTGCAGAATTAAACAGTCTACCTCATCAAATGTATCATTTTTTCCTTCCCCTGTGTTCACTAGATGATGCTTTGATCGTTTGGTGGTCCTCTGCATTCAAAGAGCTGCTGAAACTATGGGGTCTAACACTTAAATAGTACCATCAAAAACCTGAAGATCCACATTGGGGATAGATTCTCATAGACGGAATCAGTCTACATGGGGACTAGGTGTTGACAATGACTTGATGGCTCATAATCAATTCAAATAGTTGCTGGTCTCCATCATATTAAACAGTAGCACTGTCTCTCCATTGCAAGGATGAGAATCTATAGATCTGCAAATTTTGCTGTACAAAAAAAATTGTTGAAGGTGATAGATGCTGAGAGGTATAGTTCAGCAGTATCAGGAAAGCTACTATTCCCCCACCTTTGCATTAGATTTCAATGAGCACATTCTGCTTTAACATGATTGATAATGTTAGTACTTAAAGGTATTTTTGATTATCTATCGGAATAGGGCATGAGCACGTTAAAAATCCCTTCAAAACCATGCTAACACGACATTGCTTTAAGGGAGATTTATATCTTAATCACACATTGGCTTTGACCAACCTTTTGTTTTCCAGATGTGTTAGACTTTAGCTCCCCTAGTTTCCAGCCAGATTTGACCTTGATAACTGGGAATAAATAGGAGCTGACATTTAGCACATCTGGAGGACAACATCTGGGAAAATCTGGTATACTGTAGATGCTTATCTGAAATACTTATGATTTCAGTGGATTTGTTCCAATTGTGCAAGGTAGAAATATGGTCTTAAATGTGCTAGTTTGCATTTTATGATTACGAAAATTACTTAATTCTGCTTCTTCCCCTTCTTAAACATAGAGAGATATAAGTTGCCTATACAAATACTTCCTCTGTTGCAATCTCTTAACCAACTGTAAAATGTTATTCTGTTGGGTTTTTTTTAGGTAGAATAAGGAGAAGAGAACAGACTATAATGGAGTATATGAGTACTGGTAGTGAAAATAAGGAAGAAATTGACTTATTGCTGACAGATTTAAATATGTCTGAAGTAATTGACATCATGGAGAACCTTTATTCCAACGGTGATCTAACAGTTTACAAAGATGGCCTCATCACTCTGCAGCCAGAAAAGAACAAAAACGAAGAACGGACTGAATCTTTGCTGTTCAGCCGAAGAGAAGTTTCTTTACTGCCATGTGTTAAGTATGGGAGTGTGGAAGATTTGCTTACATTTGCCAATCAGGTGTCGGACACCGCAAAGCAGTTATGTCAGCAAAGGAGACAAGAATCTGGTATCATATTAAACATGGTGTGTGGTTTTTCTAAAATTTCCAAATGTTCTTCTGCATGAATATATTTCACTTGGATCCTGGCTCAAAGCTGTGGGTTTTGTGGCTTGAATTTGGAATCTTCACAGTTTAGGTCTGCCCGACCAGCCATTGACTGCTTGACTACAAATGTTGCTATACCCTTATCAGGCCATGTAATATTTAAGTATGGAACTTAAATATTATTTGATTCCAGATTGGTGTGTTGGTGAAGGTTTTGGACTAACATCCTCAAGTCCTGAACTTCAGTTGAGTGACCCTGGGCTTCTCGTACTCTCCATCATCACCATGCACCCCAGAATTATAGCTTTGAAGAAAAGGGAGGGGGAAGCACCCTACAGATATCACCTGAAGCTCCAGGAGGATATTATATAATCCAGAAAAGTGGGTTGTGGACTGAGTTGTGGTTTCTGCAAGCAGAGTTTTTAGCTTAGATTTAAGATTCCTTTTGCAGCTGTAGTGGACAAATCTCAAAGTACAATACTGTGATTAGCATCTAGCTGAGCTTGGCTTCTCTCAACTAGCTAAGCAGGATTGGTTTTGATTAATACTTGCTGGGAGTGCTTGCATGAGAGAATCCCGGGTTGTAAGTTGGACAGGAAAGTTAAAAGAAAGCAATGGCACAGCCCTTTCATTTAGTGCCAAGAAACTGACAAGGATGCATTAATGAAACTTCCAGGAGTTGTGCTCAATGAGTGAGACTTTGCTTTATAAGTTGATTAACTTTATTAAAAAGAGGTATGAACATGCAGTTAAAACTGAATAGTTTCCCCCTTTCTAGGATGTATAACGTTATCTCCCTCTGTCACCCTACATGAAATTAGCTTGAAGCTGCCTTCCATTTACAAATGTTATTTATTAAATTTATATGGCCGTCCTTCTCACCAAAGATGACTCTTGCACATTCCCCAACCTTAAATCTCAGCCATGGCACAATTAAAAATCTCAGTGTAAAAATACAGACTAAGATTTGAAGTCTGAGCATTAAATGTTTTTAATTGTACAGTTATCAAGTGTATGGCAGATGGAGGGCATATTTGTTAGTCCTTATTTATGGTTGCTTTTTTATCAATCTTTGTTCATGGTTGCTATTTGCAACTAAGAAAAATAGAAAATTAGGTTTTCTGATCAAAAACAAATTAAAGATGAGTTTTCTAGAACTTAGGGTGAAATTAAAATCAGGGAATCAAAATTGTCAAACTTCTTGTTCACACCCTCATGAAGAGAGGCTGTCCTCAGATTTCCTCTCAATTTTTGTAGATAAGAAAAAATGAGGCTAGCTCACAAACCACTATTTATACTAGCCTCAGTTTAAAATCAAGTGGTAGGCAACAATTGTGATAAACAATTAGATAGAGCTAATTGGCTTTTTTATTTTGTTTTCCATCTGTTCAGGATTTTTCACAATGTTTTCCAATTAGATAGCATACCAAATGATGTCTTGCCAGCTCATTCACTATTTTGTTTTTCAGTGTTAGTGTTATTTGTGTGCCAATTCAATAATAGCTTCAAACATGATTAAACTTCCTTAATAGAGATGAATCTCTGTAGAGACAGTTGAAATCTCACCACTTTAGAGCACATGAAGCTAGACTAAATATTGCAATCTACTTTTTAGCCCCAGGCAGTTTTTTGATCAGTTTTCTTTTGGAGAGTTTTACCTAGTTAAAAAGATTCTTGTACTTTGAAAGAACCATTCAGTCTTTGTAATATATGAATAATATTAAATTTTCTCTGTATCATGTATTCTGAGTAAAAATATGGCTTCTTCCCTTCCGCCAACCTTCTCCGAACCATGCAATCTTTAAAGGTGGAATATGTTGCATTTGCTTACCTTCCAAAGCCAAACTGACAACTTTTAGAGTAATAGGTTAGGAGATCGCCAAAATTAACCAACAAACTGCTAATAGGCTCCTTACATAAGGGTGTTGATTAGGCTATCAATCAAGCTATTGTTGCCAGACAATTAAGTGCAACTTATGCTTTATGCAAGGCTAATCACCAATTGGAATTGTAAATATTTTTAAGATGAATAAATGTTTCACATGATGTTCCCATTTTATTGTTCTATATAAAGAGTGTCATAGTCATGGGACTGCTGTGTTTTGGAAAGTAGAACATCAGTAGTTCCTGTTAGAAGCAGACATATAGCTTAGAGCTGCTGCCATCCTATAGTTATTGCATCTGAAGACCCAGCTTCTGTCCAGGATGAAGACAAAAATACAGTACTTTGAAATCAAGCTTCAGCTGTGATAAGTTCATGAATGTATCCATGCATTTTTCCTAGTAATGTTTAGACGTAGTTCACTCCTGCCTTCTTTTGGGATTCTTTTATCTCCTTCTCAGCCTAGCCATAGGTGTCCCAGTGATCCCCTATCTAGACACACTCCAGAGTTGATCCTGCTTAGCTTCTGAGATCAGCCAAGGTAGAATAACTGCTGTTACCTGCTGAGATTTTGTAACGTATATGAGAAAGACTTGGGAGATTGGCGAAGAGATGCTGCCAAGGGTACATCAGATAAGAGACAGTATAACCTGCAGAGTGCAGTCGGCCAAGGACTTTCCTATATAGTGTTTCAGACTCAGTAATTTGCATTAGAAAGATCTGAGAGAAAAATGTGAGATCTCAGAAAAGGTTTTGCAAAATGAAGATATAGACAGTTGGTGCATATAGGTTAATTCAAGTGTGTGCATTCTAGTTAACATCCATATTTCAGTATAAAAAGCTCATGAAAGAGAATCCTGTGTTCATTTTCTCCTTATCTTAAATGTCCCTAATAGATCAAACCTAAAAATGGGCGCTATAAGATTGATACAGACGTGCTCCTCTTTCCCTGGAAACTAACATATAGAAATGTGGGGACTGACTTCATTCCAAGGGGAGCTTTTGGGAAAGTATACCTGGCACAGGATACAGAAACCAAGAAGCGGATGGCTTGTAAGCTGGTAAGGTTTCTTAATTATCTTTTGTAATACCTATGACATGTTCTGTACAATGCTGAAATAAATAAAGACTCTTTTTCCCTTTATGATAGAAACAATTACTTTCTAAATGCAGTTACTCCAGCATCTACACGATAGACTCAAATTTCGGTTTGGAATTTCATCTAAATAGAATCTATTCAGTTCTCCTCTTCTTTGGGAGACACTCTATGTATGCATCATCAACAAATGTTGAAGTGTCACATTTGTGAGATGGGTGGCTATATAAATTTAATAAATAAATGTAATTATGGTACCAGCAAACTGGAGATGGATAACTATGCTGAAACTTATTGAGTCTGGTCAGGATAAGATAGGATATCCCTTGGATAATCTTGATTTACCAATGAGGAGTCCATTATGATGCCATGGAGAGTGCTAAAGTTATGAGAATGAATAAGATGATAAATTACAAAGAATGATCCATGAAGGAAAGATGGAATAGCACTAGAAGGAATTAATTAACTGAAGCTGTAGATGGCCTGGGAGATGATGGGGCATTTTGAGCATTCTATCATAAAAAAGGATAGGAAGCTTCTACATATGTAGATTTGTATATAGATCTCAAGATGCATTTGATTAAAATTAAGGACACTTCTACTAACTCCTGTAAAATTCTGATTGATATTTTGAGGATCTCTGACTCACCAGATAATATGTATAGGATGAGAATTAATTTTGCCTTTGAACTCTTGTAAACCTTGGAGATTATGTGAGTTTTCTTAAGATTATGAATTCTGTCACTAATCACTCAGCATTTTACAATAGAAATATGTGGAAGGATTTTTATTTCTTAACACCTTGCCTGAATTGCAGTATTAAAGCAACAGCTTCAATCAATAGTCCACCATTTTGTATCATCCCCCTTCCTTGTGCTAGATACTCCATCATTCTCTGACAGAGTTATTAAGAAATGGGTAATGCAGTTAGCTAGGCTTTCTCTGTCCATTGCTAATGATAAAGGAAGATTTTACCCATCCATTCTAAGGATGGGATAAGGTTTGGGATCACCACCAAGAGAAATCCTAGCTTTTCCTTGGAACTCTAGAAAGGAAGGGTGAGGTTGGTCCTTTGAATGTTAATCAATGCAGTGCCACAAGGCAGTCAGCGCCAAACAAATAATGAACTGTTAACTTTTTTCCTTTAGAACAGTTGACTTTTATGGGGGTGGGATATTAGAATGGTTTGCTGATTCTGTTTTCTTGTAGCTTTTTCCAATATAATAACTAGCACTTCCAGACGATTATGTGAACATGGGTAGCATCTTGCCAGTGTAGATAATCAAGAGAAGTGTTGCAGGCATTCTAGCAGAACAATTTTTAGTTGGACATCATAGTTTAATCAGCTTATGTCTGACATCACAGGTCCCAGTAGAACAGTTCAAGCCATCTGATGTTGAAATCCAAGCCTGTTTTCGCCATGAAAATATTGCTGAACTTTATGGAGCTATCTTATGGGATGAGACAGTCCATCTCTTTATGGAGGCAGGAGAAGGAGGCTCTGTTCTAGAAAAGGTGGAAAGTTGTGGGCCTTTGAGAGAATTTGAAATCATCTGGCTGACAAAACATATCCTGAAAGGTCTTGAGTTTCTTCACTCAAAGAGAGTTATTCATCAGGATATCAAACGTAAGTTTGCATAGTCCATATATTGTAGAATAATACTGTAGAAACGATATTCAGTATACCAGTAGACCTCGACTTATGTCTGTAATGGAACCTGCCTAAGACATCAGTAAAAAAGGTCCATCATATGATCAATCCAATTTTAAAACTTTTTTTTCTGGCAGTTATTAAGTGGTTGCTACTTTAAAGTGGTCATGAAGCAAATGCCATGATCATGAAATGAACCAATAGTTCTCTATTGGTAAATAGAGAAAAACATGGTCACATGACTGTGGGACACTGCAAACGGCTGTAAATGCAACCTAGTTGGCAAGTGCCTGAAATTCAGTCATGTGAGTGCAAGAGGGCACGACTGTCAAAACTTTGAATTCAGGTCACAAGTATCCCCCAGGTAGAACTGTCATATCTTTGAATGGCCACTGAGCGACTGGTCATAAATTGAGGACTATCTGCAATCCAAACCTCTTTTAAGGTTATTTGGAATTTACTTACTGAACATTACCTGAATTTTAGCCATTAAGGGACAACATGGTATACTGAATTTATCTTTTATTAAGATGTTTATCTGCATTGAATAGATCTAAAAAAATTGAGAGTATTTTAAGAACAATATGTGATGTGTAAATGGAATGAGCTGAATACTAGATGGACTCTGTGAAGTGCAATTCTAGCTGTGGTTTCTCTCAAACAAGTCCCATGGAATTCAGTGGGCCCTGTTCATGTAAGTAGGTATAAAAAGGTTGGGGGTGGCCAACAGTTCTTACTGGCCAACAACTGGGCTTACCCAGCAGTCAGAACTTGCAAGCTTATTGTCAGCCTGCAAGTTCCTATTGATATGTAGGATTGTTATAAAAAAAACACTGTGGATTTTTTTTCCCTTCCCACAATGTTATGTTGTCTGTTAAACCCTTTGAAAAGAAGAGGTGATTCAGTCAGTAGTATTAAACAGTGAGAATTTGTTGTTGTTCAGTCGCGCAGTCGTGGCTGACTCTTCGCGACCCCATGGACTGCATTACACCAGGCCTCCTTGTTCTGCACTTCCTCCCGGAGTCTTCCCAAGCTCACACCATCACACTGACTATGCTATCTATCCATCTCATCCTCTGCCGTCCCCTTC
>JANHZU010008298.1:137091-148163 GCA_032468055.1 Acrochordus granulatus
GGGAACAGGATGGGGCCATATGTGTGTAATCAGTCCATATCTTAGCAGGAGACTGTGTGCTCTGAAATATGGGTAGTAATGATCTCATCACCTCTACAGGCCATGTGGGATGCCAGGAATTTTTAAGCTAAGCTCAAACATCTGTTTCTGCCAAGCTACCTGGAATACTTGAGTCATTGCACAACTTACACATTCCAAAGGCACTGGAAGAACCTGGACATTTTCACATTGGACTTGTGTTGGAGGAGTAAGTTGGTGGGATCACTTCTTGAGTTTAACAGTATTAGCAGGAGAAACAGCTTATTTTCATGACTTAAAGCATAATTGCCCACTTATTTCTGCTAGTCAAATAGTTCTTAAAAGACCGAAGATGTGCATAAAATTATATGTACTATAATTTTATGGTACAGTCTTAGTGCATGTGGACTCAAAGCCCCTCCAAAATTTATTGGCACAGCTTTTGTTTTTTTAAGGACTAAAGACATAGTAACTGCATTTCATTAATTTTACATGAAGTGTTAGATGTGAAAGATCAGACTTTGTTGGTGCTGTTCTAATTAACAAATTAATTGATGCTACAAGGTCACAAGAATTTCTCCAACTATCTGCCAAACACCTGCACTCTCAAGATAAGGCTAACGATCCTCACGAGGGGTTTGATCTTCGTGCATGAATAGCAACTCAAAGCTGATCCCTCTCTTAATCCCTGGCTCCTCCCTTCTTTCTCCCACATGGAGTTAATATTTAAATTAAATTATTATTATATTACATTTAGTTTCTTGCTCTGATTCCATTTTGTTTTAGCTTTCCATTCAAAGGCATGGCCCTTGAGATGAAGTACCTATATTCTTGGCTTAAACAATATGGAAGAAGAGGGTATTTTTCTTGCCTGCTAGAACTGAGATTCACTCCATGACACTTTATGATGGAAGACTCAGGACTAACCCATTTAACTATTGTCAAAATCTCTCTAAAGAGATAACTAGCTTCACTCTCTCTGCTAACATTTTCCATTTTGCCCAACATCCAGATATGTCATCTTTAAAATAATTGTGGAAAAAAAGTCCTTATGATGGTTTCTTGGATTAGGATATGGATTAATAGTATTATCCAATATAAATTGCTCCAGGCAATCCCCATGTTTCATTGCAACTCTGTTAAACAGATTAAGCTAAGAGAGATGGCTCGCTTGAGGCAAGGGTGTGCCAAAAACTGCCTTTCAATTTCTTATAAGTATTTTCCCCCTGCAAAATAAATTTTTGTTTTTTTCTACATTGGTAGGATACTGGAAGCTTTCTCTCAAATATCCCTTGATAGTATGTGTGTGCTTTTTTAATTGCTGGAGGTGATGGATGGTAGGTATTATTATTATTATATACAGAAGAATGTGGAATCATAGATGCCAGTTCTTTGGATAGCTTCATATGTATTGAGCTCTTCCCAAGAATCTAGAATATCATAATGTTTGGTGTAGTATATATGCAGATCCAAACAATGTGGCCTTTTGCAATTGACAAATGGAAATGTTGTCAAAGCACAGACTTTCTAAGTGCCATCCAAGATTTTTGGGTATGGTACCCAGTGTGCTGATAACCACTGGGACCATCATGGCTGGTTTATGCAATAAATTTTCAATCTTTATTTTCAGATCTTGATACTTTGTGATCATCTCCAATTTTTTGTCTTCTATTCTACAATCCTTAGTATTGTCATATTAATTGTTCACTTTCTTCTTTTCAGCCACAATTAAATCTGTGTGTTATAAGCCAAGATTTTATCAGTTTGTTTTCAGAAATCTCACAATATTTAAACCTGACAACTTTTTACTTCTTTTTCAAGTATATATTCCCACCAATTTTTCATTATTCATGATAATTTTACAGATGTTTCAGTGATTTTGGCAACTATATTCTGTTGTTATAATCAGTTTGTGCAATATTCTTGCACAACCTAAATATATGATCTACTGTTCTTCTCCTTCTTTGTACATGACAATCTGAACTTTGTACATGACATTCAAATCTGAACTTTGAATCATTTGATGATGATGATGATGATTCTATTACATATTTTTACCTCACTTTAAAGCTCCTCTGAGTGCCCTACCATGTCAGTCTAAAAATGCCCAATGGAAGGAATTATTTCTTAATCATTTTTTTGGAACATAAATGAAGCATGGAAAACCTGAGAGCTTGTGGGAAACCTAACTTTTTAACTTTTAAAAGTATAGGAACATACTCCACCCTGAGAAGTTCAACTATGTTTTCTTTTTGGGGAAATAACTTTTGATAGAATAAATTCTTTAATTAAATGGAAGGAGAAGTGGTAGGGAAAAAACCCTGCAGATAATTTTTCTGCATAGCACTATATAATACAGAAAGGTTGACAGAACTTCTTAGGTCTTCTCAAAACTTGAAATCTGGAAACAGGCAAGGAAAAGTGCTCCTAGAATGTTTGCTTTACCTGCCAACAGAGATAACCAATGTGATGAATGGCAAAGCACTGTGGACATTATAATACAACTTATTTTATAGTTTTCATGTTTCTCTCTCCTGACTTTTTGGATGGGTTGTATATCTCTGGCTTTAACCTTGATAAGAATGAACCAGAAAACTGAAAGAGGACATACCGGGAAATGCATGCATCTTTGAACTAGAGTCTGGGATTTCTAAATTAGCTCATGACTGACAAGGTTTCAGAAATATGATGTCAATTGACCAAGTTGTACATGTTGTCTTCTTCATTCAGGAGAAGTGGAACAATCAACTCCCTTTGCTCCAGTCTTGATCTAGTCTTGACCCTAAATTTTAAGCCTAACATTGGTACTGTCTCCACCTTTCCCATTCTCAGGAGTGATCCCTTTCTTGTGCTAAGTTAAACAACTTGGTTATAGGTCTTCAAAGTCTTTACCACACTAATAAGATATTTCTTCTCCTCTAGATCATAAATAAATAAATCTAGTTATCAGTAGGCAAGACTTTGGCCATACTGGAAGCCATCTTGACAAATTTTTATTTTTGGCAAAAATAGTCTCTGCTTGAGATTTATGGCTTAATTCCCTGCATGAAAACAGAAACCACTATAGCTATATGTCACCACTGAGCTGAAACATTACAGATTATATTATTACTTCAGTTTGTGAAGTCTTTGGGGAAGAGGGGAAAATCTTCTTCTCCTCCTCCTCCTCCGGGTAACATGGGAGAAGAATATATTTATTAGTCCAGAGGCCCCTAAACAGTAAAAATCGGTTGAGGAGCTTTGTTAGAAGAGTAACTGTTTCCTTTCCCTCATAAAGTACTTATCTTCATTCATCTATGTTTATTTTCCTTCTGCTTTTCTTTTTTTAAACCAACATGCTTAATGGACTTCAGCTGAGCCTTGTCTTAACAGCAGGAGGAAAGTAAACTCCATTAAATCTCTTGGGGCTTAATAGATGCAGTTAAATGCTTCTTTGGATTATTTTGTCTAAGTTTCATCTTTTATTGCTGGACAAGTGCTAGTGGTGAAATCCTTGGACCCTCAAATCATGTTTTAGAAGCTTGAGAATGGATTGCAAAGATTGTCCAAGTTTATCTCCATGCTCCCTCCATAAAAACAATGCAAAAGTGGTTGAACTTAAATACCCAATGGTTTTGTTTATTCCTCTCCATTTGAACTAAGATGTGCCGGAAAGAGGAACATGGGGATCTAAGCAAGCATTGGAATTCCTCAGCCGCAGAAATTCACCCATTTCTACTTTCAGTGAGAAAATTATATACAGCAGGGATTGACAGACCACCAAACCAATTATTTATTAAGCCTTAGCCATATTTCCGTCTATTGTGTTTTCCTACTGGATGCCAATCTATACATCTGTAGTGCAACAGAAATGAAGAGCTTACACCTTACATTTTAAATACAATAGGATGTTCTCTGATTAGAACTGTGCAAGCCAAGATATTTCCTTTTTGCTTCTGTGGAAGCAAAAGTAGGATATTAAAGAAGCAGGATAGGAAAACTATAGATGCTTTTGAATTTGATGTTGAGGAAGACTCCTGAGAATATTGTGGATAGCCAAGAAATCAAACCAATAGATTACTGAACAAATCAACTCAGATTTCTCACAAAAGTAACAAATGACTAGCTCAAATTATCCTATTTTGGGCACTTATGAAGACCCAGCCCTCTGGAAAAGACTCTAATGCTGAGAAAAGTAGAAGGAAAGAAAAGAGGAGGATGACCAGCAGAGAGGTGAATAAACTCAGTTATAGCAGCAATGACTGCACCACCAGGAGACATGAAAGAACAGGTTAAGAATGAATTGTCTTGGAGAATATTTATTGTGGTCACTAGGAGTTGAAAATGACTTGATGGCACATAATCTTCTGTACCAGTTGACTTTCTGTACCAGTTGATTTTTTCTGTACCAGTTGATTTTCCTCACCAGGAAAATCTTGGCTTTTTTTTTTCTTGAAGCAGAAGGAAAATTGCACTATATTGATTGCAAGCTGTTTTGGGGATCATAAACCTTCAGAAACAATTTTTTTGCTTAGGTAATCTGATTTCAGCTATATGAGAGGTGCTAGACTAACATGCAAGATAATTGAAAACATTAATAAGAGCCATTCTGACTTACATTGTACAAATCATTCTCCTAAGCCTTGGTTTATTTTGTAAACCAAGAATAGTGATGACTCACCCCAATAATGTAATTATGAGGACTATTGAGACAGATAGTGATGTTCTTTAGAGTCACAATGCACTGTAGGAGTCTTTGATCCACCATTGAGTGAATTTTGAGGGCTAGCCAACATTGGGATTAAAATCTAAATGTTATCTTTGTTTGGAGTCCAATACATGAATTTGGCATCACATATGAAGCATTATACTGTATTCTTCTATACAGTATTACATCTGGAGTATGTGGATGTAGATTTAGCTAGTTTAGCTTGAAATTGCCTTGCATAATTAGAATTCCACCACTTATTTCTTATTGTGAACAAAGAATTATTGTCCTGTTCATTTCAATAATATGTTTTCTGATTTTATTTATTCAGTATAATTCCCATATTATTTGCTGAACTTTCATTATTTTAAGCTTTGCTTGTATGTATAAGATATTTCATCTCTAATGGTGCCTTGTCATAATACATTGCTGGCAATACTTTAAATAATAATCCAGTAATCTTTTCCTGGTTAACTATTTTTCTGGTTAAATTCATTAGATGGCAATCTTTTGATGCCTGTAGTAAAAAGAAAGAATGAAAGACAGCTGCAAAGTCTTGTACTTTCTTTACCCATGCTACAAGATATGGAATTCTCTTTGCTCCTATTTTAGCACTATCTTTCCAGTCTGTGATCCTAAAAAATCCTGCATTAGAATACTCTAAATTGTTTCCTGGGAATTGTTGGTAGTTCCCTTTTCCTTGATGCTCTTTTTGGCTTATTCCCAGGCTGAAGTTTGCACTTTTTAGTTGAAATATTAAATGCAAAGATCAGATACATGATAAAACTGTCATTCAAAATGGTGAAACAAACATTAACAGAAAGCTGCACAGGCAGATTGCATCAGCTGAGACATTTATTTGGCTTTTTTACTGAGGTCAGCAACTTAGAGAGGACTGATGTGTAGTGTATTTCAAGATTGCTTCCCCACGTAAAGAACAACCTCATGGTTTTTCATGCATTTCAGCTGGAAATGGGACTTGATTCTATTGCACATACAGTAGATCAATTCAGCACAAGAAACTGATTTTATTTTTATTGTTTCCTACTAGATTTCTTATTGCAAAACACTGTAAAATTAATCTACATCTTTTGTTAAATTAGTAATATTTAATAAAATATGGGAAATTGCCTTGGCTAAAAAACTTAAAACAATAATGAACTTTGAAGTACTGTAGGATGAAAGAATAATTTAGTCAAAGTTGATGACCACTTATTAGCTTATTAGTGTTGGAACTTGGGGACCAAGACAGTATTTTACTACTTTCCATAGAGATTAAGGCCTTGTGTTTCACAGGTCTCTTAAACGCAGCAGAAATATGATGTTCTGATGGCTTGGCAACTTCCCCTTGTTCCAACCACTCGGATTTATTTGTGAAATGAGGATAACATGAATTAAATATCTGAAAGAGAGGCACTAATTTAAAGACATACTTTGCATTGTCCTGTGATCATTTTGGACAAGCAATGAGTATTTTCTCAATGGTTTGATGTAAGAATCAATTAAATCATTATTAAATAACTCCAAATATTTTTGATGGATTGGAGAATAGAAATATTAGCACTTTGAAAGCATCCTGATTTAGATCATCTGTTAAAGAGGAAGAGAACCTAGGCATCTTCTAATTCTTCTTGAACAAAAATTCCCAGAATTCTCAGCCAGTGGAAATTATTTCTTTTAAAGATACATATTGGATGTCGATTTTGTTCTCTTCTATCATTCCTATACAGATTGTCCTCAGGTTGCCTTCATAATTAAGCCTCGAATTATGGTTATAAATCATCATGTGCCTGTACCAAATTTATAACTTTTTTGTGGCAGTTGTTAAGTGAATGCTGTGGTTGTTAAGTGAAACTGTTTTATTCAGTGGGTGTTTTTTGCCAGAAATTGGAAATAAACGCAAGCTGGCAAAAAATGCTGAAAATTGTGGTCACATGACTGTGAGTTACTGCATATGGTCATAAATAGAAGCCAGTTGCCAAGCATCCAAAATGCAATCACAGAGGTTTGTGTGTGTTGCCGTTGGAACTCCAGAATTGAGTCATAGAATCTCTCAGAATCTGAGAGGTCTACCATAACTTTGAATGGTCACTAAGCAGCTAGTTGTTAAGCAAGGACTACAGTACATATGCCAGATCATAATATTTGACATATGGAAAAAGAGAATATGCTTTATTGAAAACTGTGTACTGTATCTATGCATAGCAAAAGTATACATTACATGTCAGAAAAGTAAGAAAAGTATAGTTTTAAGGATTCAAAATATTTGGTATTAATATAACACTTTGTAAAAGTGTTATATTTATAGAGACACCAGATCAGACGTTGCCAGCCACATCCTGGCAGTGCTTTTCCTTCTTGCAGCTTAGTTACTGTACCTTTAGTGCTTGGCAGCTACCGGATCTCTGGAGAGGCAGAACATGTTTATTTATACAAATTCAACCAAAAATGGATTTGCAGTTGGATCAAATGCATGATTTTATTCTCAGTCAGCTTTCCTGCATTCAACTGGGAACAGAGGATGAGGTGATTGTGAAGGAAAGAGGCAAAAAAAAAAAAGGTTCATTTTGGCCCTCAGAATATATTTTATTTTGAAGTGAATCAGTCAGAGAGAGCAGGGGATGAAACAGCTTCTTTCTTTCTGCCTAGTATTTCAGAACAAATATCAGATAAATTTCTTACACAGCTGGAGCTGGGTAGACAATGGGCCAACAATGTGGGAAATGCAAAATTTAGAAAAACAAGATTTCTGCCCACCGGGATCGATTCCGAAGCCTGATTGTTGAGAAATTATTAATACTGCAGAGTAGAAGCATCTAATCTCTAGGGAACACTTGGAAGATACATTCTCTGAATCTGAGGATAAAATCCCCTGCAGGTTTAAAGAGTGGGATCATGGATGGAGACAGCTAGAAATGGAGACTAATAATGTATCTTCTCAAGGACCAGAGGTGGGCAACCTGCATCCTGAGAGATTCCCACAGCCTTCAATTTCATTTAAATCTCTCGGACAACTGTCAAAGCCATCAGTAAGCCCTTGTCAAGATGATTAGGACCCTTCCTTCCCCAGAAACTGCTCTCAGCAAGGAGGAAGAGAAAAGTAGCAGAAAAGAAAGAGGCAGGAAATAAGGACTGTCACAAAAAGAGAAAATGATTGGTTCCACCCACATTGCGCTGACCTGCCCTTACCACTATTGACATTTGGTGCATCTCTCCAGAAGATACAACCCTTGACAGGAAATAATTCCTACCCATCCATTCGAACCAGACTGGCATAGTTTTACTATCAACTATGGCCTGAAATCAAATCAAATCAAATCGGCTTAACTGTCCTGTTTTTCTGGATTGGTCTGATAAGGCCTGAGTCTGGCATGGCTTCATCTGTTCATTCTTTTTTGCCCAGTTATTGGGAATCTTCTCCTGACTTCCTTTAGCTAGCTGGCTCAGCAAAAGATGAAAATAAATTTAGCCAAATTATCTTAGTGTGAGAGGCCTTCATTTCACTCCTTGGAGATTATTTCAATGAACTACAATAGGAGAGGAGCCAGATAGTCCTGCAGAATGGTCTGCTGATGATGTCAGAGGCTTAACTAAGCAGAACAAAGGCTAACTTGGATTTTAAAGTGTCGGAGAGTGAAATTCGCTTTGAATTTTTCATTCCTGGTTTGCTGCTGTTGTTTTCCCTGGCAGCGACTCCTTTAGCTGGATTCAGTTTTTATTTTTCCTTCACAGATTAGTCAGATGGATAATACAATTAAATCAAGATTCACCCAGTGACAAGGCAGACAGGACATTAAAATTAAAAACTGAGAGTAAGTGAAGGGGAGATTAAATTAAATTTTATAAGACAATATTGTTGCAAGCAGGATTGAGAAATATTCAAAAAGCAAGCAGAGAGGTGTTCCAGATGACCCAAAATCTAGAGTAATTTTTTTGCATGATATAAAATATTGAAGCATGCTAACTATCCTTGGCCAATAAAGTATCCAAATCTGAATCCCTGTAGGTTGATACCAGTACTTTCACCAGGACCAGAATTCAACTGGATTCATGTTCGCATAGTGCTTTTCCAGCATAATATAATACTGTAGAGTTCTTATTAATTGAAACTTTTTATTTTATAGGCTGCCTATATAAAATTCAAGGTGGTAATCTTGAATTGGTAATGGAGAAGATTAATTAATTAATTGCAATCAAAGAATTGGCATTCAGGGACAATTGCTAGCAGGAAAGGATTGGTTTTATTATGATTAGTCAAGCAGTCAACCAAATATTTAGACTGAATGTGGCATTTTAATCTACCTACTGTACTGAGTCCTTCACAAGGACCTGAGAGAGGCAAATGTTGTTGTTTGTGGGTGTTAAAGGTATCATTGCAGGATATAAGCTGTTCCAAGTAAAGCTGCCTTTTGCAATTGATTGCTGGTAATTTTGTCAATGTCGATGGTATTCTAAGATGCCTATTATCATTGGTATTATCTTTGCTTTGCTTTCTTTGCAGAGAAAGGATAACTGGCCCAAGGTCATCGAGCTGGGTTTCATACTTAGGGCAGGACTAGAACTCTCAATATCCAAGTTTCTAGCCTGATGCCTTACCCACTATATCAAACTGGTTCTCTGTTTCTTTTCTGACTGTTTGGCAATCCAGAACTTTTACACAGGAAGAACAAGATGCAAATATAAATATGTTGTTCAGTCACTCAGTTATGTCCAGCTCTTCGCAACTTCATCAACTGCAGCATGCCAGGCCTCCCTGTCCTGCAGAGCCCTCCTAGAATCCTCCTAAACCCATGCCCATTGCATCTACAATGCTATTTAACATTCCATCCTCTGCCGTCCCCTTCTCCTTTGCCTTTAATCTTTCCCAGCATCATAGTATTTTCTAAGGAGTCCTCTCTTCGCTTTATATGGCCAAAGTATTTGAGTTTCATGTTCAGTATTTGTTCTTCCAACAAACGATCAGGATGATTTCCTTTAGGATTGACCGGTTTGGTCTCCTTGCAATTCAAGGGACTCTCAAGAGTCTTCTCCAGCACTACAGTTCAAAGGAATTAATTATTCAGCATTCAGCCTTTCTTATGATCCAACTCCTACAGCCGTACATTACTACTGGGAAAACCATAGCTATTACTATACAGACTTTTGATGGCAAGATGATGTCTCTTTTTTTAATATGCTGTTGAGATTTGCCATAGATATCTTCTCAAGGAGCAAGCGTCTTTTAATTTCATGGCTGCAGTTATTATCTGCAGTGATCTTGGAGCCCAGGAAGGTGAAATCTGCCACTGCTTCCATGTCTTCCCCTTCTTTCTATTTGCCAGGAAGTGATGGGACCAGTTGCCATGATCTTAGTTTTTGTAATGTTGAGATTCAAGCCAGCTTTTGCCTCTGTTCTTTTACCCTCACCAAGAGTCTCTTTAATTACTCTTCATTTTCTGCCATTTTAGTGGTATAATCTGCATATCTAAGGTTGTTGATATTCTCCTGACAATCTTATTTCCAATTCATAATTCAGCCAGTCCAGCATTTTGCATGATGCACTCTGTATATAAGCTAAATAAGAGGGTGACAATATACAGCCTTCTCCTACTCCTTTCCCAATTTTGAACCAGTCTGTTCCATATCTGGTTCGAACTATTATTTCTTGAATCACATACAAGTGTCTCAGGAGATAAGTAAGATGGTTTGGTACTCCCAACTCTTAAGAATTTGCCACAATTTGTTCTGATTCACATAATCAGAGTAGTTAATGAAGCAGAGGTAGATGTTTTTCTGGAACGACCTTGCTTTCTCCATGATCCACCAAATGTTAGCAATTTGATCTCTAGTTCTTCTGCCTCTTCAAAACCAGCTGTACCTCTGGTAGTTCTCAGTTCACATACTGCTGAAGCCTAGCTTGTAATATTTTGAGCACAATCTTGCTAGCATGTGAAATTAGTGTAATTGTACAGAAGTTTGTACATTCTTTGGCACTGCTCTTCTTCGGGATTGGAACATAAACTGATCTTTTCCAATCCTGTGGCCACTGGTGGGTTTTCCAAATGTGTGGCATATTGAGTGCAGCACTTTCAAAACATCATCTTTTAGGATTTGGAATAGTTCAGCTGGAATACCATCACCTCTGCTAGCTTTGTTGTTGGTAATATTTCCTAAAGTCCATTTGACTTCACACTCCAGGATGTCCGATTCTAGATCAGTGACCACACCAAAGACATTTAGATATTTCCTGTAGAGGTCTTCTGTGTATTCTTGCCATCTCTTTGTAATCTCTTCTGCTTGTGTTAGGTCCGTACCATTTTTGTCCTTTATCATGCTCATCTTTGCATGAAACATTCCCTGGATATCTCCAATTTTCTTGAAGAGCTCT
>JANHZU010008298.1:227564-240534 GCA_032468055.1 Acrochordus granulatus
GGCTTGGCAACAGTACTTATGAAAAAGATATTGGAATGGAAACTGACTATAAACTGAACATGATTCAGCCGTGTGATGTGGCTGCAAAAAAGACAAATGCAATTTTAGACTGCATCAAAGAAGCATATTTTCCAAATCACTTGAAATAATAGCTCCACTTTATTTTGCACTGGTCAGACTCCATTTCAAGTACAGAGTCCAGTTCTGGTAAAAAATGCTGGTAAAAATTATTAGTTCTGGACAATACACTTTAAGAAAGATTCAGAAAATGGAACAGGTTCAAAGAAGGGAAATAAAAATTAACATTAATTTAATTAAATTAAATTTAATAATTATTCCATTCTAGCATCACACCAATACCAAAATACTTGGTGATATTTTTATGGAACCAAGGATCAAACGAAGTCCATTTCTAATTTTTTCCTCCTGTTTAATCTTTTCCATCAACTGAAACAGTCACTTCGAACTCTGGCATTTGAGACAGCTGCAAGTTCAAATCTTGACAAGGCCCTATTCTGCCTTCATTTGGCCAATGCTGGAGCAGTTGCTTCTCCTGCCTCAACACACCTTCCAACAGTCTCAGCACATTCACGCCACATTCTTTTCTATCAAGTTTCTGGCAATGTCCCAATCCTTTAAACACCCTTCCTTCTCTCCCCTTCTCTTAAGGTTTCATGGAGAAGCAAAGTGTTCCTTGATTTCCTGCCTCCAAATGTTATGGAGCTGCGAGACAGCAGTTGCTACAGCCCACCCCAAAGGCAGTTGCATCTTGCAGAGAGTTGAAATTTCAGATGGCTAGATTCCAAGCATGAGTTCCCTTGGAGCCAAGATGAAATGTTTGGGACCATGAGTCAAGCTGTTTTCTGTATTTTATTACTGGAGGCAAAAGGGGGAGAAGAGGAGACATTTTGGCACTCAAATGGCTCCAGAGATTGTTGAAACTCTGGATTCACCTGCTGAAGACTACGATCTCTGGCTTGTGCCCACCCTTTCCAAAAACACAAAGACTTCCAAAAACCATGTCTGTTGTTTTTGGCAGTATTTGAAATAAAACACTTTGCCTTGCTCTGTGTGAGGCATTTATGCTATTCCCCTCTCTCCCTTTAACATCACAGAGCTTCTGTGGAGCTTCCGTAGCTGAGCCATTCAACTTCTGGCTCAGCAGGAGCACTGGAATAATCCGAAGAATAGCTTTGCAGCCATAACTCTTGAGTTATATTTGGGGAACGATGTTTCCCATTGGTGGGAATTCTTTCCTTGTTTACACCTTCTGGGTTTTCACTTCTCCAACCCTCCATGACAAGATGACCCGGCACTTTGCTACCAGTTAATTGGCACAGATTGAGCAGAGGCATGTCTGCTTATTCTCAGCACAATAACAAATGTGGTCAGGCAAGGATAAAGAGGGGCCACTGGTTGAATGCTCATGTTTGTATTTCTTCTTGGTTAACCGAAAGGTCCAGTGGTCAGCCACAATTTAGAAGAAACAAAGTAGGGATATGTAAAAAATAGACTGCTATTATTGTATACAGGAAGGTAAAGGTTTGTTTGTTTGTTTGTTTTTAGCTTGCCTTTATTATTTTTACAAATAACTCAAGATGGCGAACATATTCAACATAACTTCCACCTCCTATTTTGCTTATCAATATAGCTTTTACTTTTTATATTGGGTCTCTTACCATAGTGATGTCAACCAGTGCCAAGCAAAGGATTTTTTCTAGTTGTTCTCCTACTTGTTCTTAAATCTTTGCAAGAGAATTTGTTTTTAGAATTTGTTTTTCTTTCAAAAGAAAAATTCAATGAAATTCTCATGGGTGGGATGGGAATATGCAGGTGATATCCCTGCAGTTCCTTATTTACAAATCGGCCAAGAGGAATATATAAACATTAATTGTAAATAATGTCTTCAACAGTCAGCATTAATTGTAAATAATGTCTTCAACAATCAGCTTTAATCCTTTTTAATGGTCATCATAAAAGAATTTATCTCACTGTTTTTTTCTCCCCAGTAGCACTAACTGTCACCACTAATGGGAAATCCAGACCCTCACAAATTGATGGAGAACTCCTCCTTCCCTTGGAGCAATTGTCCACTCAATATGTCTGCTCATTATCTGGTGGAGAATTTTGAACAGCGTTTTGAGCTGACCTATAATGTCAACAATATCCAAGACATGCCAAATGGAATTTGACGATATTTTCCAAGGAAGTGTTACAATTTACTTTAATGGGAAAATGTCATTTGCCTGAAATAGAAACTTCATGTTTCAATAGAAAAAACATTTGCTTCAAAACACAACTCTAAGAGAAAGTTATAATTCTCAAGGAGGAGTTTTTAAGTAGGCTGCCTAATTTATGTCACTCAAATGATAAGAGGAGGGCTAGCTACTTTTTAGCCTTCTTTCAATATTTTTCTTTCCATTAATAATCCACAAAGGAAGAAAAAGTCAGAATAGCTGCAAAATATTTTTAATTGGCACACTGCACTGGGAGCCTTCAGCCTAGAACTATCCCAGAGAGAAAACATAATGGAAGAATAAATCTGGAGGCTTGTAAATCTTGTCAACGGGACTTTAATTTTTTGATGGTAAGGTTAACCTCTCAGCTTCATTGCAAACCTTTTTCAAAAACAGTTAAAACATTTAAGACCATGTAGGCCTGTGACTTAGTAATGTATGGCTGTGAGAGCTGGACCAAAAGGAAGACTGAGCATTGAAGAATTGCTGCCTTTGAATTGTGGTGCTGGAGAAGACTCTTGAGGGTCCCTTGGACAGCAAGGAGGTCAAACCAGACAATCCTACAGCAAATCAAACCTGACTGCTCTTTGGAGGGACAGATCTTGAAGCTGAAGCTGAAGTACTTTGGCCACATAATGCGCAGGGAGGACTCATTGGAGAAGACTTTGATGCTGGGAAGGATTGAAGGGAAGAGGAGAAGGGGACAGCAGAGGATGAGATGGATAGATAGCATTGTCAGTGTAATGGGCGTGGGCTTGGGAAGACTCTGGGAGGCAGTGCAAGACAGGGGGGCCTGGCGTAATGCAGTCTATGGGGTCACGAAGAGTCGGACATGACTGCACGACTGAACAACAACAAAAATGACATAGCTTCCCACTTCCCTAGCAGTTTAGCTATTGGAATACTTTATCTGCTAGGGAGGGGTTCTTCCAACTACTTTCTAGAACACTACTAAACAAATGTCATCTTATCATATTTTGGCTGTTCTCTAGAAGACAGCTGGTCACATTTCAAGAATGGACCACCTACAGTTTTGGTCCTATACCACTAAAGCCACGGTGGGGGCATTGGGGAGATCACAGTACCATATTTTACAGTAATATTTTATAGACAATCAGTATTATCTAATATCATAAAGGTTTGGCTGTCACTTCCAATTAATGGCATTTTAAAGATTTCTCAAGGTACTGAGAAAATGCTTACCCAAAAACTAAAATAAGATGAAACCTTCCTACTAAAAAAATTCATTTTTAAGTGGGGTCAAGAAATTTATATTTAAGCAAATAATAAAATCAAATGTTATTTTCTAAAATGTGACTCACTGTTAACCTCCTCTAACAAAATGTCATGATTATCTTTGACTTGCCCAATTAATATTTTTGTTGCAACATTCCAAGTTTATGAACTCCAATAGCCTTGTAAAAATGTTGAATAACTGGAAACTAGGAAGTAGTACTTATCAAAGCGTTTTGGGGATTTTTTTATATTTAAAAAGGAATTCATATGTTTTCTTAATATGAGCAATATATATCAAATATATATATTTGAGCCAGATGTTATGGTGGGCCAGAAGTGGCAGATAATGAAAATCAAGGAGTTAAAAAAATAAAACAAAAATATAAAAACTTTGGTTAAAAAATTATCAGAAATTTGATGGCATTAGCTCGGAATTTGAATGTCAACAATTTAATTACTGTGTTACTCATGTGTTATAAGTGTTATTTGGGCAATCAAAGTCATATTTTTGTTGCATCACACAAATAAATTGTTCTAGTTAAGTAGTTACAGTTTGTTCTCAAAACAGAATTTATATAGGTTTGATCCTGTGTTGTAAGGGTTGGTTAAAACAATTCAAAAGATTGTGGATAAATTTAACCTTTATTGGTAGGCTAATTAGTCTCACATGGAATTTAACTTCTTTCTTCACTTCCTTTTTGAAATGTTCCCTATTTGGAGAAAATCATCAGGAATTTGTTTAGTTGATTCAGATTAATGCAAAAATCTTTCTTAAGCTTGATGCCCTTAAAATATGTGGACTTTAACTCCCAGAATTCCTGGTGCTGTCTGGGAAGTTCTCAGCGTTAACTTCTAGAGGTGGTCTACCAAAGGGAAGGCATACATTCAAATGCCCACCCAGCTATGAAACTCTTTGGGAATCTTGAGCCAATTACTTGAGTATACTTCATAAACCTTCTGTGAAGTTAAATTTGGGACCTGAGTAGAAGAAAGAATATGAGCATAGATAAAAACAATGGCTTTCTTAGATTTAGGTCAGACTTGCTAATGTTGGACCAAATATGCTTTCTTGTAATTCCCAGCAGGTTTTCATGCCTAAAACAGGACTAAAATTCATAGTGTCCTGGTTTCTAGGCCAGCAGCTTAACCACTACAAAATTCTAAAAGCTAAAATTGGGGATGTACTCTCTATAGTGAAAACTTTATCATATAACCTCAACAAAGTTTTAGAATTACCAGAACTTTCTTCTGGGATTAATGGGATTATCTGGCTTCCCTGTTAAACTGGATGTCAGCATCACAGTTCTGATCTGTTCATTTCACAAAGCTAATTATAGGCTCAGTAAATAGGGTGACATTTTCTCATAATGATGAGCATTGGAGTGAATCAAGCTGTTTATGGAATCACACTATCAGGCCAGCATTGGACATTCTCCAAAGGTGGACCACTATCAGGCTATAAACGCTACTCCCTATCTTTTTGTCCTCTGTCCTTTTATGGATATAGTTCACTAGCATACAGCAGACAATAATGGGAAATATGCTCTGGGCTATCAGACATTGTGATCTTTTCTTCACTTAAATAATCAGCAGGCAGGGAGGCAGGCAGATATTCTATTATCAGTCCAGTAGCCAGGCAAGAGATATATAGTAGTTGTCTCAATATGAGAGAGAGAGTGTCTGTGTGTGTGTTGGGCAAAAATTTCCGTGAAAACTTTTACAAAGCATGATTTGAAGCTGCTTTTTGAAGCAACAAGGCCAGTTCAGCAAGTCTTCTCTAGTCATTCTTGTAGCGCCAATTTCTAGAACTGCCAAATAAGATGATGGAGTGATGCCATATACCACTGTGAGGTCCATCCCAGCAGTTTGATGCCTTGATCTATTTTACCTCTGCACATCTAAATGTCCACCTCCTACTCTCCAAATCCATATAGATAGTCCTTGACTTATAATCATTTGTTAGCAATTGTTCAAAGTTACAACAGCACTGAAAAAAGTGATTTACAACTGATCCTCACATCTACCACTATTGCAACATCCCCACTGTCATGTGATCAAATTTGGGTGCTTGGCAATTGGCATGTATTTGCAATGGCTGTAGCATCCCAGGGTCATGTGATCACCGTTTGCAACCTCCCCAGATGGTTCCAAAATGCAAAGTCAGCAGGGGAATCTATTCACTTAAAGATTCACTTAACAGTTGCTGTGATTTCCTTAACAACTGTCTTGTTTAACAATGGAAATTCTGGGCCCAATTGTGATTGTAAGCAAGACCTATCTGTAAATTCTAGTCATTATAATAACTTAAGACAAAATATTATTCTTGAGCCCATGTTCTTTCAATGGCTCCTTTTCAACTTTCCTATTTTTCATTGAATATTAGTGCCTTTAATGAAGAGTGACTACCTGAGCAGATCAGGCAGGTGTGAATGAAAGCAGAGATTTGCCCCTGTGAGTGTACTGAGCTCTCTACTATTCAAGATGTGAGACAAGAAACTGTTTTGCTGCCAATGATAACAAGCTTGAGTAGCCCTGTGTTTTTAGTGAGCTCATCTCATCTTTCAGAAGCTGCAGAGCTGCAATAATGAAATCATTCCATACAATGATTCAGTTGAGAAAGAAAAGTTGGTATCTCAAAGATGTAATGAATTCCCTGTCTGGCAAACAGAAGCTTTTGACAAAACACATCTGTCAGCTGGGAACATCTGTTTATTCCCTGACAATGAACAATGCACGATATTGGGAAATACAGTCTGCTAAGAAAGGACAACTTAAATTGTTTTTGTCCCCTGAATCTCGTTTGAGCCCCAAAGTGATCTCCTACCACATTTGCTGAAAATCAATAGCATTAACTATAATATAAGCCCTAAAATAAGCTTAAGATAGTTTTATAAATACTCATACCATCATGAAACAAAAAATACATTTGCATCAAGGCTTTTCTCTTGTGGATCTTGCCTCTTCCAAAAATGTCAAATGTAGCCCCTGGCCATCAAAAGGTTTTTCACCTATGATTTCTTTTATATTTAATAAAAAAGAGATTATATTTCTTTTATGAAGGTCAGTAACATCCATACAATCAGATAAATCAGGAAATTTCAAACTTACTGAAATAGTGCAGGGCTAAGCAAATTAATTCTCTCTTTTAAAAAAGAGAAGGAGCTTCAACTGAACTTTAAAAGGGACAGGTGCCCTACCCATATCAATTCTGACATTCTGAAATGTAAACATATGAAGCTGGCAAGACTACACTAAATGTTTTAGATTTTTTGGCAATCTCTTGATTGTTTGGCTTTTGTCTGATGTCAAATATCAAATGCCATGAGATATCAACCATCAAAAACTGTCAGACACTATTAGATAGCTGCTCATTGTAATGAAATTCCAAATACAATTCATGTCATTTATCAAGAATTTTGCATGACATCCCTTCTGATATGGCATGATGGCAATAGTTTATTTGATAGCCTTTCAAGAAATATGAAGCAAGGGATAGAAAATGTAATAATTATGGAGGTAAACATCTTATTTTAAAAGTATGCTGCCAATATGTCACCGATCAAGTATTTTAATGTGCTATATTTTATAGTCTCTCTAATTGAAACAGCTCACATACGCTCCAGGTCATTATCAAATACAGTCAAATTCTAATTAAATCATGTTTTGAACACTATCAAATGTTTTAACATTCAAATTTGTGGAGAATTTTGAATTTAATTTGTAAACAAAATTAGCTTTGGCCAGGCAATGTGTGATGTTTGTATAGGAGAGTCAGTGTTTCTAGGACTCCTACCTAAACACAAACAGCCAGTGTTATTTGCCATCTTTGCTAAATTTTCCACCAGAACTACTAGAAATAGATTTGAACCAGTGGTGGAAAATGCCTGGAGTTAAATACATCTTACTGGTACAATGAAATCTTCTCATGTTTCAGCATGCACGCACACACATATGCAATAGCCAAGTGGTTAAGACACTGGGCTTGTTGGTCAGAAGGTCAGCAACTGAAGACCTTCACTTGAGACCCAAGCGAAGCCATGTAGCAGGGTGAACTCCAGCTCCTGCCAGCCAAGCAATTCAAAAGCAAATAAATAAATAGGTACTGCTATATATAGTCGTGCCAGCCACATGTCCATGGAAGCTAGCTCCCTTGGTTGTGGATCAAAGATGACCACTGCCCCCTAGAGTCGGTCACAAATGGAAGGGGAAACCTTTACCTTTATATATATGTATGTAAGTATATAGTATTTGTTCATAAAAATTATTAATAATTATAAATTTATAACTTATTTAAATTATTCAAATTAATTATTATAAATTATTAAAATTATGTGTGTGTGTACAGAGAAAGACTCTGTCTTTATGAGATCATCATATCAAACATCCTTTGAATGCTTCTGGAGAATGACTTCTGTTTCCTTCTGTCATCCGGTGACAAGATCAAGCCCTGAAGCTGTATCTATTAATGGGTGGCAAGGTCACAGAGGAGACAATAAGAAGCACAGGTATGATTTGGTCTGCTTGGGCTTCCTCTGACTTCATTAGGCATTTTGCCAAAAAGAGAAAAAGAAGCAGAACCCTGAAAATGGTCCTCAGCAGTTCTTTTTGCTATCTGAGGGGGGCTAAGTGTGAACCATCAGCCAAATTCATTTAGTTCCTTTTACATGTCTGTCAGTTTCACTCAAGGCAATTCCTTCTCCTTGATTGCAAGGGAAGAAAGGCCATTATTGTTGGCCTGTCTGCTTCATCACATCAAAACCCATTTGATGGGGCTGACAATAACTGCTTGCTAATTACAGGGCAGACTCGTTGGTACAAGGTTTTGTTGTGTCATTGGTTTCCCTGAAACAATTTGGTGATTGTTTTATGAGAATATTGGGCAGTCCAGATCCTGCACTTTCATCCCAATTAACCCCCTTTGGTTGTCGAAGCCTGGAGCTCTCTAGTGGAATGAAGAGAACGTAATCATCAGCTCTAAGACCCTCCCTGAGAATCACCAGTCCTGGCTGGAGAGCAAGGCTGCCTGGCCGCTGGCATTATTGTCAATGCTCACAAGAGCCCCATGTTCAAGATTAAGGGATCTTAATCTTGCTTCCAGAGATTTATAGCTATGAATTTCATTCACAAAGAAATTGTACAGAACCTAGATTTTTCTTTTATGTATGGAAGCAAAGATAAATTATAAGATTAGAAATGCACAGAAAGAAATAGTGAATCATCTTGGTATAAACTAGTATCAGCTGTGTTTGCTTTTCTTTGTTGTATTTCATGCTTTTGGATTACTATGTCTATTTTCTTTGTAATTTTGCATATGTAAGAAGTAAGTGTATATATTCAGATAGTCCTCAATTTACAACCATTCGTTTTACAATTGTTCAAAGTTACAACAACATAGAAAAAACTGATTTACATCCAGTCCTCAGACTTATGACTGTTGCAGCATCCCGACAATCATATAATCAGAATTCAGGCATTTGGCAGCTGACATGTATTCAGAATGGTTGCACTGCCCCAGAGTCATCCAATCACCATTTGCAACCTTTCCAACTGACTTCTGAAAAGCAAAGTCAGTGAGAGAAGCCATAGTTGCTGTGTGATTCACTTAGCAATTGCAGTGACTCACTTAAAACCACGTAAAAAAGGTCATAAAATCAGCTGCAACTTGCTTAAAAAAATCTTGTTTAGCAACAGAATTCTGGTTATGGTTGTGACTTGAGGATTACCTGTATGTCTGATAATCCATGTATATCCAGAGATGGTTATTTTCAGATGCTGAGTTAGTAAAGATTTGGTTTTTATTCTCCACATATTTTTTCAGTTTTTTTTACAAATTACAATAACATTTCTCTTGTTTTTCAATGACATTAAAAACACATACATGAATGCACACACTCTAGGTACTATGCATACTTTTAGTCATCCAAATTCCCAGATCCTCTTTTTTTAAAGACTTCAATTTTTTGCAATTTCTGGAGAAACTTTCTGTAGATAAGACTTTGTAAAATAGGATAAATATAGTTGGATTGTCCTATTAGTAGTTGTTGAATGATTTTGGTTTCTGGATCTTGGACTATGGGTCAGAAATATTATCCTGGTGAAATATCATCAGGATGAGGAGCACAGTTTGTCTGATTAAAGATAGGTAGAAAAATGATGACCTTTTTGATCTGACAATCAAGTAGACAAATATGAGGCTTCATTTTTCACAGATCAGTAGCTTATGATTCAGTAAAAATGTAGTGAGGGCCACAAACCTCAGGCTTCAATACATGTTTGAAAACTATGTTAAGGTCATGCCATGAGTTCCATATGCAGCTATTTCTAACCCAGACTTCAAATACTGATCACCTCTCAGTGATGGTCCAAGACATATTGATAGGTAAAGGGCAAGATAACATGATTGGCTAGGGAATTCTGGGAGTTCAAGTCCACACATCTTAAAATTCCCAAGGTGGGAAATACTGTTGTAGTTTGAGAAAAATGAAGGAAGTATCCTTTTCTACATGACAGATCAGCAAGCTTCTTTTTTTATTAAAAAAATTATTGTTTTTCAATAGCATACACAAAGTATAATAAAATACATAACAAAATAAAATAAAGCATACAATACAAAAGAAAAAGCGGGGGAAGCCTTTCCCATCTAATATTCCCAACTTTACTCTGTATGGGTATCTTTTCAGAAATCCAAAGAAAAAGATACATGTTCCCCTCTTTCTAATCTAATCAATAGATTAAATACTTTAAAAAAGAAAACAATCTATAGATTTTATATACCTCGTACAAATTCATATATACATTTCTTTGTTTCAGACTATAAACTATATGCATATAAGTCTATGAACCAACTATAAACTTTTATTCAATTCTTGCTTTTAATGCACATTTCCTTTCTGTCAATCCATTTATTAACATATCAATATCTTAATTATTAAATGTATCAATTGTTTAATATTTCTGATCTTATTTTTACACAACATTTCTTATAATTATATAAATTTTAAGTTTAATTCTGATTCTTAATCATCTAATCCACCTACCAAAGGCTTCTGTGCTGTATTTCCTCAGCAGAAAGTCCCAGAACAGCTTCCAAATATCCAATAACTTCCTTTAATTATCTTTCAGGAGAGCTGTCAACTTTGCTATCCCAATCAATTCAATACATTTTAAACAGATCAGCAAGGTTCTGATAGTTAGAGCATATTCAGAGGGGCTTTAGGGAGTAATGCCACACCTTAACTTTTGATCACTATATGACTGGCAAATAAATATAGGTCTTTCAGTAAAGGCATCCAATAAATTCATATCTTCTTCTTTTTCTTCTGTATTTCCTTTATTATCACTTTGGGTGTTGAGGGAGATACAAAGTTTTGGTTCTTGCACTTTTGACAGTCTCAACCAGTGTTATTTGATGTTGTTGTAGTGTGTCTTTTATGTTGTCTCTCCATCTTCTTCTAGGTCTGTCTCATGCTCTTTGACTTTCTTCTCTTTTTGTATATGCCTTGTATGGTATGGAATCCCAGGACATTCTCTCCAGGTGAGTAAACCATTTTTTTTGCTTTGTACATACTTTAAGATTGACCCAAGAACTCCCACCCAGCTTTGTGCCTAAGGTGGGACTAAGATCCATGGTCCTAGTGCTCATATGTTATGGCATTTTGCCATAATGACTTGCACAGATAAGAGCAGAAAGTAAGTAATTTGTGCTTCCCTTCTCATGATTTCAAGTTTTTTGCAATGTGGAGACAATGCAGATATTTTGGCAAAATATGTGAATAGGGCCAAATATAATTTTTCCTGCACCTAAGAGTTAGAAACAATGGCAAAGAAAAGACAAAGCAACTCAAATTTCTTTATTTCTACAGTAGAAATCCCAAACCATTTAAGAAGCAACAGTACAATTTTCAGCAGTCTCGGATTGTGAAATTATGTTTCAGCTTATACAATATATTTAGGAGCTACTACCTTAAACGTCCCCCCAGTGAAATACCACTTTGATGTGGTTAGGGGTCTTGTGCACTCTGAAGAAGATGAGAGCTATGCCAGAATTTGGACAGATCTCATCAGAGGAGCCAGACAAAGAGTGTCCACCCCCAATAAAAAATATGATGACACAAAATTTACTAAAACCCATATCAGCTTGGTCATCACCCAGCTTAACAAGGACCATGCTAGATGTTGTTGGGGTTCCTGGACATCTGGTGGAAAATGGGCTGCAGGTCTCCATTGGAGAAGGAAATAGCAACCCATTGCAATATCCTTGCCAAGAAAACCCCATGGACAGTAACAAAAGGCTAAAAAATGGGATGCCAGAAGATGAGCCTCTCAGATCAGAAGGAATTACAAATAGCTTCAGAAAGAGTGAAGAGGCTAGGCCAAAGCCAAGAGGAAGCTCAGTTGTGGATTTTACTGGAGGTGAAAAGGAAGTCCAGTGTTGTAAAGAACAATATTGCATAGGAACCTGGAACATAAGATCTATGAATCAAGGTGAGCTGGATGTGGTCAAACATGAGATGGCAAGATTGAACATAGACATCTTTGGAATCAGTGAAATAAAATGGAGAGGAATGGGAGAATTTAATTCAGATGACCATTACATCTACTACTATGGACAAGAATCCCTGAGAAGAAATGGAGTAGCCATCATAGTCAATACAAGAGTGAGAAAAGCAGTACTGGGATACAATCTCCAAAATGACAGAATGATCTTGGTTTGAATTTACTAAAACCATCCCAAAGGAAAATAAATGCAAGAAAGCAAAGTGGTTGTCTGATGTGGCTTTACAAATAGCTGAGGAAAGAAGGAAAGTGAAAGCAAGGGAGAAAGGGAAAGATACATCCAACTGAATGCAGATGTCCAAAGACACATCCAACTGAATGCTGGATCATGGAGAAAGCAAGGGAGTTCCAGAAAAACATCTACTTCTGCTTCATTGACTATGCTAAAGTCTTTAATTATGTGGATCAGAACAAACTGGCAAATGCTTAAAGAGATGGGAATACCAGACCACCTTACCTATCTCCTGAGAAACTTTTATGCTAGTCAAGAAGCAGCAGTTAGAACCAGACATAGAACAACATATTGGTTCAAAATTGGGAAAGGAGTATGACAAGGTTGTATGTTGTCACTCTGCTTATTTAACTTATATGTAGAGTCCATCATGCAAAATGTTGGACTGGATAAATCACCAACAAGAATTAAGATTGCTGGGAGAAATATCAACAACAATAGATGGATGGATGGATGGATGGATGGATGGAGATAGATAGATAGATAGATAGATACTCTAATGGCAGAAAGTGAAGAGGAACTAAAGAGTCTATGCTATGAGAATGAAAGAGGAGAATGCAAAAACTGGCTTGAAACATTAAAAAAAGTAAGATCATGGCATCTGGTCCCATCACTTCCTGGCAACTAGAAGGGAAAGAAATGGAAGCGGTGACAGATTTTACCTTCTTGGGCTCCAAGATCACTGCAGATGGTGACTGCAGCCATGAAA
>JANHZU010008298.1:240634-254856 GCA_032468055.1 Acrochordus granulatus
AACGTCTTCAACTTGATGATTAAAGGCGAAACGTCTTCGACTTGAGAAAAATCCAGTCCAGATGCCTGTTTTTAAACTTTGTTGCGATAGTTCTTATAATGTCATTCAACCATGCTGGTCCAGTATATCATTAGGAAGACATGATTTCTAGTGACTCAATAGTGGTTAGGTGATGCTAAAAATTTCTAGTAAGGATAACTAGTATATTTGTGTCCAGTTGACTGATGTGACTTCAAGATTTCTATCCAGTCCAGTCCATGTATCTAGCTAGAGGAAAGTACTGTAGATTCAAACTGTGGACATCAAAGGTGTCACGCCTGTGGTTTCTAAAGGTCAAAACCAAAGCTTCAGGGAAACTTTCCAAAGTCATTACCAAGTTGTAATTGCTAATGAGAAAAATAAGAAATTAATAAACAGATAGCTGCACAGTTAGCAGATTCACTATCTCTGATTTTAATTAAATGTAATGCAAATTCAATTAAACCCAATTTTGTTTTTATCCCAAAAAATGAGTTATGACCAGTGCTCCCAGTTTAAACCTGCTTTTTAAATAGTTGTCCTTGGCTCTGGTGTACCTTCAAAAGCCTTCATCTCAAAAAATCTGACTACTCTGCAATTTAAAGGACCGTGAAATTATCCAAATAACACAACACAGAAGATGTATACATGTAGGAGGGTCAGGGGGGATCTTAAAAAATATTCAAGATGACCATGTGATCATAGCCCTGCCCCCTTTTTATTCTGCCACTCATTTGTGCACATGCAAATTATTGGTATGTGTTTCCTGTCTGTGATAGCAAGAAGAACATGGTTGTTAAGTAAATCTGTGTTTCTCAACCTCAGCAATTTAAGATGTGTGGACTTCAAATTCTTCTTAAAGTTGCTGGCTGGGGAATTCTAACACATCTTAAAGTTGCTGAGGTTGAGAAATACTGGAGTAAACCACTTCTCTCTCTCCTTAGTCCTCTTTCTCCATTCTAATAAATATTATTTGTTCTGTCCAGAAATAAAACTCACTTGTTCAAATGGTTCTCCCTTCCTCTGATAACCAATCCCTCCTTTGTTCTTGCCTACCCATCCACCCACCCCTTTTTACCTGGTTTTATTCACTTCCCAATTTTGGAGACACTGCCCATGAACTCCTTCTATGACTGAATTTTTGAGCAAATCTGACAGTCATACACATGTATCCTTAGACAAATTTTGGGGACTCGAAGCTCACTGATAATCTCAGTCCTTGGTCCTTTCATCTAGTAGTTGTCATTTAATTCATAGTTGTTGGCTTAGGGATATACCTTAGGTATACTGGAAAAATCTGGATAGGTACCAGGTGGCAGCAACAGGATGCCAAAAACTCCCAACTCTTTATTGCCATTTAGTGAATTATTTGATCTTTTATAGCCCAGATGTGATAGCAATAGCTTTTTTCCAAGTTGCCATTGTCCCTAAGCAGAGGCTTTCTTTGGTGTCAGCAGGATCAATGCCTCTCCTGACTTTGTTGAAAGATCCTTTTCTTTAAAACAGATCTAATGGGAATCTGCAGGCTTCAAACTTCTTAAAAATGGGCCCCCAGTGACTGATCATGCCCATTTTGGCAGCCATTCTCCCTTTACAACTGATTTTAGAAAGAACCCTCAGATGTTCCCAAAGAACCCAATGTGCTGGGATATGGCATCATGACATAATGGGAAATGTAAATCTTAATTCAATCTCTATTGTTGATTGAAATGCTGCAAATCAAACATATGAAGGAGGCAGAGAAGTCTATGGGGGTCAAAAAAGTCAAGACAGCAGTCATAACTTTGGAATTGAAACCTTGATCATTTTATGAGCATAACATGTAAAAACAGATATAAATTATTAGATTTATTATTTATTTATTTTTATTCTGCCTTTATTATTTTATAAATAACTCAAGGTGGCAAACATTCAGAATACTCTTTCCTCCCTGCTTTTTCCTGACAACAACAATCATGTGAGGTGGGTTGGACTGAGAGACATTGACTGGTTCAAAGTCATCCAGTTGGCTAAGATGGGACTAGAACTCACAGTCTTTATTGTTCAGTTATAACTGTCATATTTTTGAAGCCCTCATGGATGACCCTTCAAGGAGAGGAATTTGATGAGTGCCCCTTCAAATTTGGCACTCATATATTTTATCATTTGAACTAAGAAAGTTAATTTAAGTTTCAACAACTCCCTGCAAATCCACACTTGTTGCATTGATTCATGTAAATTCAATGCGAACAAAACATACAAATGTTTTTTAATTGCCATGATAACCCATAATCAACAATGCTTCAGAAAGTACCAGATAATATGGCACATTTCCACCTTTGTACAAGGCCATCAGTAGATTTTAGAAGAAGTTTGACAAAGTAGATGACTGGGGGAAATTCAGGTTTGAACTCCAATCCCCATCATCCTCTTGCCATTGGCAATATGGGCTGGAACCAATGATACTCATTGTCCCATTGTAATCCTCAGTATCTAGAGACCATTGCATTGGAGAGAGAAAAATCCCTGGAGACTCAGTTTCTTTTTATAGTATCCACATTTTTTTTCAATAGTAAATGTTAAGAGCGCTTTTCAGTCCATTCCATCTCAATTGTCACCATTAATGATAACAATTATCTCAAAACCAGTAGTTAGAATAATGATGAAATTATGGAATTCTGTCAAAAATTACATTCTCTGCACAACACAGATAGGATTATGCTCCTCTTGCTACCTGTGGGCAGTGGAAAAATACCACTACCCCAATAATTACCCAAAATGCTAGGTAGCCAAAACTTGAGTTAAATATTTGCAGAAGGCAGACAGAAAGGTGCCGTTGGTACATTTACAATTGCTTTTATTTCTGGCACTCTTGGGATGTAGTTATAATAATAACTCTGGGAAAGCATAATTCTCAGGACAGAAAAAGACATACTTGTTTCTGGCCACAGCTGAGACTAAATCTCAGACAGTAATATTTAAAAGAGACCCACAAAATGCAGCTAGTTGCAGGCAAAAGAATGGTGCAAGGACAATTCCCTAATGCTGCCTTTTGCTAGATGGCTACTGATGGGCAGGAGCTCTTTTGGGGCTACCAGCTTACTGTAAAGCAGAGATGATGGACAGGACCCAGAGGTCCCCTCCAGCAGTTCCTCCTGAGACCCAACAGCAGTTTCTCCAAGCACATCCAGTTCTTTCTGGTCCAGCACCCATGGGATGCTTTTGTTTTCCATTCAGGGCTGGTCTGTGGTCAGGGGATCTAATCATCTTATCCCAGTACTTGGCTAAGACCATTAGGAAAAGTCCTTAACTGGGCAAAAGAGTTGAAATGTACATTATGTTATAATTTTAGAAAGAGTTTTCATAAAATGATGTTTAGATGATATTAATCTCCAGAAAGACTGTCAAATTTATACTAATTTAGATTAAATTAGATTTCAAACATACTGGAAATGTAAATATCAAGAAAGGACTTTCTATTCTCTTTGGTGGACTTGTACAAAAGCTAAAAAAAATCTGGGCTCAAATACATATATTAATTCAGAAAATTTTGAACTTCAATATACAATCAAGCTCAGAGACATTTCTGCTAGGGCTAATGGATAAAAATTTGGATTAATTGCATGGTATTCTATTTCTATATGTGATAATGGCAGTGAGGCTTTTATATGCCCAACACTGGAAAGACTCAGTTACAATAGAAGAATGGTTGGTGAAGCTGATGAGTTGGCTGAGAAAGCAGAAGTGATTGTTTTCATTAAAGAAAAGACATTGACTAATATTAATATTAACTGGAAGCCCCTTCTGGACATGAAATTATGATATAGATGTAGGGACTAGCAATATTCATAGATTATTTTAAAAAAATAGTTGTTATGTTGTCACCGTACAGCAAGAGTTGAATGTAAATTTTATTTATATCTGCTGCAAAAGCAGTCAGAATTCATTCTCTCTTTTTTGTATTTCTTTTTCTTTCTGTGTTTTTTTTATTTTGCTGCACTCCTATTTGCTATTTCTCTATTCTTTATGCTGTTCTCTTTCATGATTATTAGTTCTTGTTAGTTTTTAATCTTTGTATTTTAAAATTTAATCAAATTATTATTTTTAAAACAGGAAAAGTTCTTAACTGAGTATTATGGTAGAGGAAAAGATACCTCTGACCATGGATGCCATACTATGCATAAGTTGATTTATTCTCTGTTCCTGGGAATAAGGGTGCGGTGGCTGAGCAGTTAAGATGCTGGGCTTGTCAGCCAAAAGGTGGGCAGCTCAGCAGTTTGAAACCGAAGTACCATCTCATACCTGGGTGAACTCCCATTACTTGCTCCAGTTCCTGCCTAAATAAATCAATAATAAGTTCCTAAATAGGTACCACTTTTGGTGGGAAGGTATAGCATTCTGTGTGCCTTGGCGCATACTCATGCCAGCTGTATGACCACGGAAGCGTCTTCAGATAATGTTGGCTCTTTGGCTATGAATTGGAGATGAGCACTGCCCCCTAGAATCAGTCACGACTGAAAGAGGAAAACTACTATTCCTAGAATAAGGATGATGGACCACCAGAAAGATTTTGCTTGATAAATCTTATCTGTATTATGTGATCTCTTTTACTCACATTATTGGCAGAAATGCAGCAATCAGAGATGTCTACAGGGTGTGGTCAACAAAGTCAAGATGGCATCTACAACAGTGAAATAAAGCTGTGCTTGTTTTTGTGCTTCACATATGTAATGAATATAGAAAACAAGCAGCCTTTGGTTTCATTTTCTTTTGTTGCCTTTTTTCATTTGTTGACCCTACTCTGCAGATACTTCTATCAGCAATGGGCTGTCTTTTCTAATGCTGATGTTTTCTGCCTCTTTATAGAAAGTTTGGTATTTTACACCAATATCAGGGCTTATACAAAAAATAATTAATAAAACAGCTGACCATCTATACAAGTTTTTATGAATGTATCTTGTGCAATTTAAATTCTTCTTGGCTTCCAACACACAAATTTAATTTCAGCTAGCTGCCCAAATCAGATTGTTTAATAAGCCTATTTGATGGTAATCAGGCTAACAGAGACATAAACTGCTTTAAATGCTGTTTGACTCCATAGGGGCATGCTTAGTTTCATTCTTTTCCTTTTATCCTCATTCAAAATGATCCCATTTTGCTAAGTCCTTGGCATCAAACAAAATTAATTCCACTCCCTTATCAGCTTGGGCTGGAGTAGACTTCGGGTGTTCTTTTCCCTCCAGTTTATATATTTACATTTGAAAATGAAAAATCTTCATCTTTTCAAAAGAGATAAAAAAAGTTTTGTGCTAGAAAATGCAAGACATAAGGTAAGGGTAGGGTTGGGAGGGCAACTGAAATTATGTGAAAGGGCCAATGGCATCTAGCCAAAAATATTAGCATTTTTACCTTTTGCCTACTCAATACAAAATGAGTTTTTCATCAGAAGACATATTAAGTTGTGCACAAAGGTACTAATAGTTCAACATTCTTCATTAGTCTAGGTAGTAAGCAAAAAGAAAGTTAAAAAAACACTTTGATGTTACGATGTTGCTTTAGTCATCAAAACAAAGTATTTTAATTAGTTTTTTACAAAGGTATTATATTGGGATGTACGTAGATATGTTTTTTTAAAAAAGTGGCTGTGACAGTGCAATAGTAGCTCTTCCTGTTTTTTAACAGAGCTTTGATCATACCATCATGGTCACTATCTTGATTTTTTTAAATCATATCTGTAGATATACTTGTTATGTAACTGTTACAGGTAGTCCTCAAATTACACAAAAATTACACAACAGCACTGTAAAAAATGAGTTATGACCAATGCTCCCAGTTACAAACGACCGTTGTAGCATTCCCAAGATCACGTGATCAAAATTTGGGCACTTGGCAATTGGCATGCATTTACAATGGTTGCAGTGCACCAGGATCGTGTGACTGCTGTTGGTGACTTTTCCAGCCAACTTCAAACAATCAAAGTCACTAGGGAACCAGATTTGCTTAAGAACTGAGTTTAGATTCACTAAACAACTACACAGATTCTCTTAACAGCTGTGGCCAAAAAGGTATAAATCAGGTGTGACTCACTTACCAAAAGGAAATTCTCATCCTAATTGTGTTCATAAGTCAAAGACTACCTGTATATACCTCGCATTCTAGATGTTTCATAAATATTCTTAATAAATATAACTCACACTACCTATCTAATCATAAAGCAGGTTCAAGACTTCATTCCATGCTAAAGTGGGAGGGGGAGATTAATTGTTGTTAATTCAACTTTCATTTTGGGATATCAGAAACATACATATGAAAATGTTACAAAATAATATAATTTTATAATGACATTAAATAATACAGTTCTCATAATTACAGAGAAAATTCTGGAAAAAAAAGAGAGAAAATCCTAGAACTCATGTGCAATTATGTAGTATGATATGATTTTTTTAACAGGACCATGCACATCTGCAATTTTTACATCTTTGGCTACTTGCATCAGGGGTCAGCACTGAAAACTGTAGTCATAGGTTGTATCCTTTTCTATTATATCCAAACTTTTGTATATTTGTATATATTCTGTGGTTAACCACATGGCACCCAATCTATACAATTATTCACCCTCAATAATACTATGCCATAGTTTTCTATTCCTATAAAAAAGGCTTCTGGTTATATTTTTCAGTCTTCCTGGTGATTTTTTTAAGCATCTTTTCTTGCGTAGATATGGTGGAGCAAGCTAGGGCTTCTATTATTTTCTACTGAAAAATTCCTAAATTGCCCACAGTTTGCAATCAGAAGAATATTCTTCATCATCTTTTCCCTTGAGATTTAATGGAAACTTAAGAAGCCTTGGAGATTGGAGATCACAAGGAGATAATTGTACAATGAAAGACAAGATATTTATCCCTCGGTCAGCTTCAAAATCAAGAAATGCAAGAACTCCACACTCCCAAACCCCTTCTGTCAACATGAATGAGGCAAAGAAAAATACAGAAGACCTTTTCTGTATGGCATTGAACCTTCAGAGCAGCTGCTATGTAGACAAGAGCCTACAAAATTGATGAGTATAATGACAACAAACAATTTCTAGAAAGTCCCAACTGAGTATATTTAGAAAGATTCAGTTCTGAAATGGACTTTCCAGTAAGTACATGAACACTTACTTAGAGAATGGCTTTTTGGATTTGTCCCTGTTCTGAGTTTAGCAGCTATAACCTAATCATCCATTCTTATGTCACAGTTCTTCCTGGTATGAAAGTAGAATTTAAAAGCAAAGTAGAATCTGAAAGCAAAGTTTATTTAGTGAAGTTCATTGTTCAAATTTAATCTGCTAAACACTAAATTACTTAATCAGGAGATTACTAAGAAATCTGATGCGGAGTTTTAGTTAAACATCAGTTGTAGTCATAGAAGATTTTTTGCTTGAATTTCGAATGAAACCCACAAAGGAATTGAACTTTTAATACATAAACAGTGTACTATGTTATTAAAATAATCCAACAAGAGGTACTAACAATAAGGCCTTAGCACTCTTCTATAGTTTTAAGGACAATTTTGAAGTTATCACAAAGATTAAATTGCTGATGAGAAAGTCATGGCCACCTTCTTTGAAATCCAATTTAACTTTGTCATTATTATTTCAAATATTACTCTTCAAAAACATCCTCTTCCTCCATTATTTTTATCTAAAAGAATGCCACTGGGCTCCACAGGCATTATTTGGATATCTAAATTATTGATGGCTAAAACCCAGTGTTTTGGGAGCCAAAAAAAAAGCTGGCTTAGGACAAAGGAGTACAATGCAGTAGCCAATAATCACCAGCCTCCAAGATTTGAGGACATACAGATTTCAGAAATTATATATTAATTAATATAGTGGGGAAAAACATTTCTGTTTACTTTGTATTACAATGCCCATTCCTGGACACTGGATATTAATCAATGTGTGGATATATATTTTTCATCCTTTCGGGGATAAATAACATTATTCTTAACTCATTTAGTCCTCCTTCATAGATTTCTTTAGTTAACTAAACATTCATTTATTTGTTTGTTTGTTTATTAAATTTATCCACCACCCCATTCTCTGCAATCAACTCTGGGTGGCTCACAGTAAAACTTCACTTATTCTCTCCAAATAATCAAATCACCTAAGCAAACTTCCTCCATACTAGTCACCCTCTTTTATATTCAATTCACATTCACTCAGTTCCCATTCATACTTGATTGAATCCCTTCTTGTTTTATCACATACACTTCAACAATGACAATATTCTTTTATAAGGCACAGTTGCAGCCTTCATACATTTGTTAAACAAGTGACACAGCCACTCTATTACAAAAGCACATTCATGTGTTGATGCTTCATCAGTTACACCGTCTATGTCTGCAAACCTACTGTTTTCAAGATTATCATTTTATGACCTCTTTTTCATCATTATGGTTAATCATACAGTCAGGCAAAAATTTAGACTAGATTTGGTATTTTTATCTACCTATTGAGTTCTTCCCAGGGATCTAGACAGGCAGATGTTATTGTTTGATGGTGGTTTTTGCTTTTCTTATCAACAGTTGTTAAATCTGGGGTATTATGTGGCAGATGCTTGTCTGTTTGTATTCTAAAGTTCCAGATACTTTTGGCTTTTTCATTTTCTATTATTTTGTAGTCCCACCAGTTCTTGCTTGTAGGCAAGTAATATTTTTGTTTCATCTCAAATAATTTAATGATTTTCAATTTTAATTCCATTCATCCCATTGGGAGCTCTTTGTTTAGCCCTTTTTAATCCATCTATTCAAAACTCTTTTCTCTCTATACACATTATACAATTTCTTTCTGTTGAATTAAGATCTCCAATGCTTCATAATTTTTTTATAGAAATCATTCTCTGATATGCATCGTTTTCTTATGCATAATCTCTTTCACTTCATCAGGGTTGTGCAGACTTAATCATGCCTTAAATTCCTTTGATTCTAATGCAAACTAAATTTAGATCCAGCCAATTTGAAAGTTTGAAAGCATGTCAAAATGTAAGCATGTAAAAATGTAAATAGATAAATAGGTATCACCTAATTCAGTGGGAAAGGTAACAGGTTTCATGCACCTTGGCATATAGCTATGTTGGCCACATGACCATAGAAGTGTCTTTGGACAACACTGGTTCCCTCAGCTGTGAATCAAAAATGAGCACTGCCCCCTAGAATTGGCCACAACTGGTAGAGGAAAGCTTTACCTTCTTAGCTATATTTACACAGATGAAAACAGATGCTGTTATTTAGGGAATTGTACTAAGCCTCATCTTCTATTATATGGAAAGGGATTACAATTTTCATCTTTTGGATGTTAGTCTAAACTTGAGCTGAAATTAGAAGCATAAATAGAAGTAACAAAGTTGAAATTATGATTTTTATCCACATACATGTAGTCCTTGTTTAGCAACTGCTTATTTTACTGACTGTCTCATTTAGTGACCATTTGCAGTTATTATACTAATGAAAGTAACTTTACAACAAATCCTCACATTTACAATCACGTGAAAAAGAAAGTACACTGTTTTGGGGTTCTATGTTTTACATATCAGGACATAGAAAAACATCATCTGGTTCTTAGCAGTTCTTAAAAATAGACAAATACAACCTCAGATGAACAATAACATATGCAATATTATACCGTATCATTATTTATTTTACAAAAAGAAAGCCAAAATTGAGAAGCAATGTGTGAAAAACTAAGTACACCCTTACTGCTTCCGTAGGTATGAAGAGGCTAAGTAGCAGCCAGATGCTGCTAATCATGTGACCTTGATCAAATGATCATCAGCAAGTGTGACTCTATAAAAGCCAAAGATTTAGAAGTTTGCTGGTCTCCAGCATTGAGGTATGTGTTAACACAATGCCAAAGAGTAAAGAAATCAGTAATGGTCTTAGAGAAGCAATTGTTGCTGCCCATCAATCTGGGAAGGGTTATGAGGCATTTCCGCATTTCCAAACAATTTAAAGTATATCATTCTACAGTGAGGAAGATTATTCACAAGTGGAAAACCTTCAAAACAGTTGCCATTCTTCCCAGGAGTGGACCTCCCAGCAAATTCACTTAAGGTAAGCCTGTGCAATGCTCAGAGAAACTAAAAAAAAAATCCAAGAGTTAACATCTCAGTTATACAGACCTCAGTTAGCATATTCAATGTTAAAATTCATGACAGTACAATTAGAAAAGGTCTGAACAAGTATGGTTTGTTTTGACTGCCAGGAGAAAGCCTTTTCCTTCTAAAAAGTACATGGCAGCATGGCTTAGGTTTGCAAAATTGCATCTGAACAAATAATGAGACTTCTGGGACACTGTCCTTTGGAGAGACCAAAGTGGAGATGTTTGGCTATAATGCACAGTGCCACATTTGGTGAAAACCAAACACAGCATATCAGCATAAACATCTCATATCAACTGTCAAGCACGGTGGTGGAGGGGTGATGATTTGGGCTTGTTTTACAGCCACAGGACCTGGAATCTTGCATTGAGTTGACTGTGAACTCCTCTGGATACCAAAGTATGCTAGAGTCAAATGTGAGGCCATCTGTTTGACAGCTAAAGCTTGGCCAACATTGGGTCACGCAACAGGACAATGATCCCAAGCACCTCAGCAAATCTACAACAGAATGGATGAAAAAGAAAAGTATCAATGTTTGGTGTTGCAATGGCCCAGTCAAAGTCCAGACTTCAACCCAAGTGAAATTCTGTGGCGGGGGGACTTCAAGAGTGCTGTGCATAAACAAATGCCCACAAACCTTGATTGACTGAAACAATGTTGTAGAGAAGAGTGGGTCAAAATTCTTCCACAATGATATGAGTGACAGATAAGGTCATACAGAAAATGATGACTTCTAGTGATTGCTGTTAAAGGTGGTTCTACAAGTGATTAAATCATAAGGTGTAATTAGTTGTCACACATGGCTTCTCCATTTTGGCTTTCTTTTTGTCAAATAAATGATGACATGGTGTAATATTTATTTGTTTGTTTGTTAAATTTATTTGTTTGTTAAATCAAGCGACTTTTGGTGGCTTACAATAAAATAATAATAAAATCAAATTAACCCTTTAAAAACTTTTTTAAAAAGCCCAACTGGATCAAGAGGGGAGGAGCCAAAAAAATATATGGGGGAACAGAGGTGACTACTAAACTCCCAACTACCTCCACGATGATATATCTCCATTAGAGCCCCATGCTAGTTGGCAGAGCCAAGTCTTAAGGCTCTTTTGGGAGGCTATAAGGGTGGAGGCAGACATCCCCTCTGGGGGCATGATGTTCCACAGGGTAGGAGCCACAGCAGAAAAGGCTCTTCTCCTTGAAACCTGGATGACACCAGAGGGGGTGGATGGGGTAGCACTGCCCCAGAAAGACCCACTGTGGAACCTGGGGGTTGTCATAGACTCACAACTCCTGTTCAATGAGCAGGTAGTAGTTGTGGCCAAAAGAACCTTTGCACAACTTCGTGTTGTGTGCCATTTGCACCTGTACCTGGACTGAGAGTATTTGCACTCAGTTACTCATGCCCTAGTCATCTTGGATCTAGACTATTGCAATACGCTCTATATGGGGCTACTCTTGAAGATCATCCAGAGCTATAGCTGGTGCAGATTGCAGCTGCACAGTTGCAGTTCTTGGGACCCCAAGGGGGATCCACAGGACACTACTGTTGAATAAGATGCACTTGTTGCCAGTTCACTTCCGGGTGTAATTCAAGGTGTTAGTCATGACCTACAAAGTCTTCATGGCATGGGTCCAAGTTACTTGAGGAACTGTCTCTCCCCATTCAGTTCAGCCTGCCGGCAATAAAGGCATACTATGGATTCTGTCAGCCAGGGAATTTCAGCTGGCAAGGTCCAGAAGACGGGTCTTTTCTGCCAGTGGCATCCATCCTATGGAACATCATACACCCCAAAGTGAGATCATCCCCACCCTTTTGGCCTTTTAGAAAGGCCTAAAGACATGGCTCTGTGGGTTGGTGTGGAGTCTGGTAGCTGTGTGTCATCTGAAAGGTGGATAGTAGACCAGTGACCCGCCTCCCTATTAGCCTTCCACTATCTTGTGTCTCTCTTTTACCTTTTTATCATGTTTATAATATTTATTGGACATGTATATTTTATTATGATTTTATTGTCAGCTTCCCAGAGTCACTTGTATTGAGACAGTGGCAAATAAGTTTAAATAAATAAATAAATGCAAATAAGTTTAAATAAATAAATGTGAATTTAATAACTGTGATATTGTAGAAGGTATTTGGGTTAAAATAAATGGAGTATTAAAAACAGTGCTGTTCAGAAAAATACGTTGATGGTGCTTTCTAAAAACAAACTGTAGATAATTCAAAGAAGCATGAAGTACAGTGAAGTATATCAATTAATCTGACAATTTAATACTGCCAGGTAATCATGACCTTTTTGTGAAATTCCTGATTGGTCTTATTTACAATTTTCATTTTTGGAGAGTGGAAGAAGACACAAGAATATGAGCCATCCTTGATTTATTTATTTATTAAATTTATATGCCACCGAAATCCGAAGACTCTGGTTTGATATACTAATTAGTATCAAGAAAATTATTTAGTTAATTGAATAAGCAGAGACATGTGAATGGAGGAGCAGATGTAAATATGCAATTCTGGAGATACTAAGTATAGAAGAAACTAAACTGAGCATTGTAAAATATGTATTTTGGACTTCAAAAAAAGTGATTTTAATAAACTCTAAGCAATAATGAAGATTCCACAGCAAAATAAACTAATTAGATAAGTTGTCTAAGATGAGTAGAAGTTCTGTTTTAAAAAGGGGGAGTCCTCTATTAGAACTCTTCTGTGATCATTCTTGAGTAATTCTGCCTTTGCTATTCATTTTCCAAGGACTGCTCTGACCTTCTTTCTTAATATTTTTTTTTTATTTTCTAGGCTCTTTCTCTCAATTTGCTGACATTCTTGTTTGGATTACTTTTCCTGGTCATTGCTTGATTAATGTCAAAAGTTTATATCGTATGTCTCTCTCTTACTGCCCAAGACTTTCATCCTCTAGCTTACCCTCACTATCAAGTTACCTATCCTGAAAGTAATTTTCACTTCTTCATAGGAATTGAAGAGGGGAGTTGTTCTCTTAAGGTTTTTATAAGATCTCTCTCTTTTTTAAACATAGTTCTTCAAGTTCTCTTTCAGATAACTCTGTCCTCTAGATCAAATCTTGCTAGCACATTTATTCTCGTTAATTTTCTAAGTTTAAGCCATATAATTTGACCCCAGTCATGGATGGTATCTTTAACAGCATATACATTGGAAATGTCCTGATTGACTGAATTGCACTTCTCCATCTTCTGTTTCTGATTTTGTGGTCCATTTGATACCAGCATTGTCCATCTCTAATGTCTAGGTATGCATTCAATACGTTTACTGTTGAAACAGGGGTTGGCAAAGAATAAAAGATTATCTTTACAAAACTCCAGTTTTCTGCATTACTTGGGTATTAATCCAGTCCAGATCATGAGTTTAACCTAAGTCCCTAAAAACCAGATTTTTTCTGTTTGGGTTAGGGTGGATAGCAAGTCACCTTTAGGATTTTATACGTTGCTGAATGTTTTCTTCTGGGGTGCAGATTTTTTTTAATCTTTTCTGGGTTCTGTCACATGCTCCCAGATTCATCTGGAGTTTACTCTTTGAGTAAAAAAAATGCCATCTATTCTTTTATACGGCCCAGTGTCCTGATTACAATATCATATAGTCATCTACTTTAAAGAAGCCTACTTCACTGATTCTTAAAACATCTGCTATAGTACATTTAATTTCTAGTTTAGACAATACTAATTCTTCCTTAGTTCATGGTTTTCATATTCCAATGATATATGTTTTGTCATTTACTGTCACAGTGACCAGAGAGTCTAACAGTTTTGGTTTGTCATCTTTAGGTCTACTTAAGATAGGATGACATTCTCAATATCTAGAGGGATGTCTTCCAATCTATGGATCTTATGATCTGGCATCAAAACATATTGTAATGTTTGAGCCATGTCTATAAGTCTTCTTGGCAACAGTACCAAACTTTTTTCAGACCATTCTTCGAGGTTTTATTTTAAGCTATGATTAAGTTAAGGCTAGAATTAGGCTTGATTTTGCTAGAGACCCAAATAGCTATCTATCTCATGAGCTGTGGCTCAAACTAGTTCTTTTTAGTTTTTTTCATGTAGATACTTTCATCC
>JANHZU010008299.1:3657-15669 GCA_032468055.1 Acrochordus granulatus
TGGGAATATTTTGCCCAACATAGCACAAATTAGCCAACCATATTTTAATCCTAGTATTTGTATGACCAAGCTTGTCTGCTTAATGGAAGGTTCAGTATGTTAAGTAAATCTAGAGAATTTGGTTAACTAAGCAAACTCAGTTGATGATGAATATGGGCATCATATAAATATATCCATTTAGTTAAAAATAGTTTGAGGAGGCATCACTGTTCATGTATATAAATTCTTCCACCTTTGCCAAATAGGTTTTATAGGATTTTGCATTATTGTAAGAAAAACTAATCCTATAATTTCTGTCACAAATGTTTTAATTATTTACTTATGATTATAAAAAACTGGAAGGCCTTGGTAAATGTGACAGTACAAAATGGAATAAATATTTAAAAATTATTGGTATAAAAGAAGGCATAACAAAGAGTCCTTCGGGGGAACTTTCAATAGAAAGGAAGGATGGAAATCAGACTTCAGTTCTATATCTGGAAAAGATTTAGTTTTCTGTATCTGATTTCAAGATCTTAGTTGCTCATTCAGTTTTTTGCACTCTACCACAATTCTCAAATATTTTCAAACTATCAGCTTTATGGTTCTGCCATCCACAGAACAGTCTACAACTGGGAAGGGTAAACAAACACTGTTGTAAAGCAAATCAAAACACCAAACTGACATTTGCTGCAATCAGAGGTGGTGATGGTGACCCATTGAGACAATTTCACAAGTAGCCAGGCTGTCAGTGGCTACTCTTCTTAATGACTGTATACTACTTTATGTCATACAGCCAGCACTCTTTAATTATCAGATGCCGGGGAATGACAATGTAAGAAGGCTGCAACTTTTGGTCTCTACTGGCTGGCCTACTGTGCAAGACTTCTCTGTTTATATTCTAACATGGAGCTTTACTACGTTCTTTAGGTTTGTCAATTTTTTTTCCAATCTTTCTTTTTAAGACAAACATAGATTGGTAAAATAATGGAGAAAACCTCTCCTCCTGGGTTTATGTTTGCTGGGGCAGCTATTGAAGTGGTTATATATATAATTATATAATGTTGCCATTTTTTAGTATTACAGTACAGATTAATCAAGGGTAATAGGGTGATTAAGGAGCTGGTAACTTCTCACTGCGGGCTATATTGGAGGAAACAGATTATCTTGAAAAAATTCAGACAGATTTAGCCTGTCTCGATTATCCTGGCATTGGAGACTAACAGAGGGAATCTAGTCTATTCTTTCAATTTATATAGCTGCCCATATCACACAGAACAATGGGTGGGTTACTGTGGGTACAATACAAAGATAGTATAAAACATACAGTAACACATGCAGCAGCCAAGAGACAAAAACCAATCTAAACAACAACATCACAGCATTTCAGTGTAATCCCCGTGCCAGGGTTAAAACTTGTCTTAAGTTCATGCAAAATACTGGACAGGTTGAGGCCAATTTAATCTCGGGGAATAAGGCAGCGGCACAAATAAAAAGGCCCACTTCCTGAGTTCTGCAAAATGATATTCTTTAACCAAGGGGACTCACAGCATGCATAATGAGATGGGTGACAGCAACTGGGAAGAGGCAGTCCATCAAATAATCTGTCCTTATGTTATGACAGACCTTACAGGTAACCAGCACCTGAACTGTACAAAGAAACACATTATCGACCAATGCAACTCATAGAGCACAGAAATAACATCTGTATACTGAGGTACATTAATAACTACCAATGTTGCTACATTTTGCACCACCATTTTGCTTCTGAATACTCTTCAAAGGTAGTCCAGTGTACAGCACATTGCAGTACACAATGGTGGATACTACGTCAGGCCGTGACTGAGGCATACGCAACCATGAGCACAGCCTCTTGATCCAGGAAAAGGCACAACTGGTGCACAAGGTGAAGTTGTTGAAAGCTCACTTGGGCATAGCTATATAAGTTGTGAGTGCAGGATGACCCATTCTCATGCAGGTTGTCTACCCATCCAGAACAAGAGATGGCAAATCCAAACCCAGAGCCATTAGTCTTGCTAGAGTTGAGCTGTTCCTGACTCCCAAGTCTGTTCTTGACTCCCACAGCCTCTAGACACTGAGAGAGAGCCTCCATATGGTCAGCCAGAAATAGAGATATAAAGCTGGGTATCAGCATACTGATGATTCTGTCCTTCACCCAATGCCTCCGCATGACCTCACCCAGATGATAAGCAAGATCAGGGAAACACTAACTCTGAAGCAAAGCATAGACCATGGACTAGATCTTTCCCACAAGAACTGATCCCAGAAGAATTGATATTAGATTCCAAAAAGAATTCTCAGTAACGTGACTGTAGCGCCTGTCTGCAATTCCTTAAATCAGCCATGTGTTTTCCCAGTATTTTTTCAAGCTAAGCTATTTAAAAAGAGCTTAAAATACTTCCCTCTTGACATATTTTAATGTTTAACCATTTTAATTCACTTTAGCCTTTTTGGTTTTATCTTTTAATTTATAAGCAACTAAGAGACTTTGGAAGTCCATAGTATATAATTTCAAATAAATATTAAGAATAATGCATATTATTAATTAATGTAAATTAATTTTAATTGAAGTCAAATAATTAAATTATTAAAAAGTCAAATAAATACATAATAAATGCATATATAAAAGCACACACACAATACAAATGCATATATAATACCAAACTAATCCACAGGGCTGCTTCGACTGTGGAAAGTGCCTTTTCCAGAATGTATCTCAGTTGGATAATTGCTCTGGATTGGCCTGAGATAGTTACGTCCTGTAGTCCTCAAAGAGTCTGGGGAGGACTGTAGTTCACAGATACAGCATTACCTGCCAAATGTCCACAGTTCAATCCCCCCATCGGGCTTTAGGACTACCGTATAAAGAGCCAGTTTGGTCTAGTGGTTAAGGTGCTGGCCTAGGAACCAGGAGACCATGATTTCTAGTCTCGCCTTAGGCATGAAAGCTGGCTGGGTGACCCTGGACCAGTCATACTCTCTCCAGCCCAACCCACCTCCAAGAGTTGTTGTGGGGGGAAAATGGAGGAGGGAGGAGTATAGGTATGTTTGTCGCTTTGTGTTATTTATAAACAATAATAAAGGCAGGATAAAAATCACCTAAATAAAACCTGGATAGCTGCTGCCAGTCAGAGTAGACATTACAGAGCTAAATGCACCAGCAGCCTGACTGAAAATTAGATCACGTTTGCTGGTTTTATGTTGAAATTCTTCACTTTACTACAAGCTCTTCTTTTCTCTGTTTCAGTTGTCCGTTTTGTTCCTCAGCTTTGTTTTACTCAAATCAGTTATTGCGATTGTTGGTCTCTCTGTCATATGAAGGCCTTCTTTTAAATGTTTACACTGACTTTCTGTTTTTTCCTGGAGCAGTATAAGCTCAAGCAGGATTCATTTGTACTCTCATTATACAGTCAGTGTGATGGATAGACCATTGGCAATGAAGAGGAGAGCTCTAAGTGCCATCTCGCAACCTCACAGTTAACAAGCACAGCTTCCGTTTCCACAACAGTCGCATTCCAGTTACCTACTAGCTAGTATTTCTGGCAGCACGCAGTCCAACTAAGTGAACAAAAAGACACAATTTTAGGAATACAGAATCTTGCCCATTTTCTCCTGGAAACGCTGTTGTCCCTATCATAAGCCTGGGCAAAAGAAGAGTACTGACATGGCTTCGTTACTTCACTAACCGTATCCCTCTTGGCCACTAAACGCAACCAGCTTTTGTGAGGTTTGTTCTGCGCTGCAAAGAATAATATCATGGAGAAACCTGCTTTTTCAGTTTGTCTTTCTTTCCAGTTGATTTCCCTGGAGGGTAAGGTAAGGAAATTGACAAGATTTTAGTATTTTGACAATATAGCTGATTAGACTGAGTAAGTTTTTATCTTATGCAGAATTAGATTTGTTTGAGGCTAAATCTAACCAACCTCTCTCCCACTGGCCCTATTAAGCATGCTGTAAAAACAGGATCATTATCTACCACTCTGATGAGCCTTCCCCAATTTAGTGTCTTTTAGATATGTTGGATTACACTTCCCATGAATATCAGGCATCTGGACTGCAATGCTAAATTTAGCATAGCACCATGAGAATAAGTACAAGGTGATGCATCTCCCATTCATTCCATTTATTATTTTATTTTATTTGTATCCCACCTTTATTATTTTTACAAATAACTCAAGGTGGCAAACATAGCTTATTTTAAACTGAGAATTATATTTAGTGTTGATATAGTAATTGTAGCTTGTTTAGAGAACTTAAGAGGAACAAGCCAGATTAATTAGCCAGTTTGGAGACATCTTGTTTCTCTGTCCAAATCTTGGTTAATAGCAACCATATTTGGTCCACATTTGGACATAGTGAGAATTCATAACTAGGAAATAATAGAAATGTCTATTCTCATCATTTTGACTAGAAGAAGGAAGGGAAGAGCACATTAGCTCTAATTTTTATATGTAATTAATAATCTTGGAATCCTAAGAGTTAGTCTATAATACAGCTCAATTCATCTCTGATTACTACTCTAATTCAAATTTGCTGATTGAGAATTATGGGAGTTGCTGTCTAAAACATTTGGATACCTATAGGTAAGTCCTACTGTCATATCATATATTATACTTCAGAATTAAATGAAATGTCAGAAAGTTCTTGTATGGATAAAGATGGGAAATCCCAAACAGCCTCTCAAAAGAAGAATGGGGTTAAACAAAGGGTTACTATCTTTGGATTCTGATCACTTGTACTATTTTATACCATGGTCCCTAAATTCCCCTTTCTATGTATGCAGTGCTATTATTTTGGAGTATTGAACAGGAAATAAATTTTTATTTTTTAAAAACATTAAATTAATATTTTAAATATGCATTTTCATTTTTTAAAATATAAAAACAAACAGCAATTCAAGTCCCAATTGATTTATACTTAATCCTTTTATTGTCTATTTTACACAAAAATACAAATCCAGTTTATTTCAATATGGTTATTTACTAAATTATGGGCTTATTATTCCAGCCTAAAGGAAAAAATGACCATCAAACAGTCAATGGAATTTCATATTCAATATGTCATAAATTTAGAGACTAAGACATAAGAAATAAGAACACATCCATCAAATTATTAAAGTGCATTTGTTTCCAGAAGGTATTATTTGAAGCAGTTTACCATAATGCAGACCAGATCAAAAGTATTTGTAAGTTCAAAGAATATAAGAAGATATACTTCATTTTGCCCTGCACTTTTTTTTAGTACCCTTAGAAAAAGAATATAATATGGAGATTATAAGGAGGTGAACATCACTATCGAATAGCCAAATGAACACACAATGCGGTAGCACCTCAGGAAAGTATGTTAGCTGAGATAAGTTTAGGGTTTTGAAGTGAGGTGGAACAGAAAGGACCAAAGCAGATATTCCATGTACAAGTACCTGAAATAAATGAAATGAACCTTCATGGGTAACACAATGGAAAATGTATGTGCACACTATCCTAAGCCCTATATTAGGGGAGGGCAACCCATAGCTGCAAAGATGCATTTAGTCAGACCCTTCTAGCAGGGTCCAAGATGCCTTTCTGACTGAACCCTGAGACAGCAAACACAGGAAGTTGAAGTATAAATTTAAAAGAAGCTTAACACAATTAAACCTGGTACCTGCTGATACATCTTACCATTATTTTCAGTTTATTATGGGATTATATTCATGCAACCCTACTCCAGTTTTTTCCACTAAACACTGTTTCATATTTAATATTTTTGCTTTGCAAGATCACCTGCTGGACATATGGTGCAGAAGCATCTCACTGGTCATTCTGGAAAGAATGATTAAGTTCTAGGTAGATCAAAAGCCTGGTTTAAAATTAATAATCTATAAAGTGGATCCTAATATTGTATGGCACTATTATCTTTATAATTGAGAAAGGATCTTTATAAGCTGTTTAGACCTAGAAATAAGCTGTTCAATACCTAGGAATATCAGTTCAGAATCAATCCTGCCAATGCTATTTCTTTCTATCTTTATGTATTTCTGACACACAACAAGAAGTCTCCTTTCTGTTCTTATAAGAATGTAGATACAATTGGAATGAAGTGTACCTTCAGTCTGTATAGTTAGTTTATGGTTCGCTGAGTTGTACCAACCAAGAAAAATGGATCAAGTAATTCATGCTTAGTTTAACCATGAATAATCATATTATGCAAAACACCCTGTATATTACATATTCCATGACCAAATAAAACACAAAAATAGTGCTGAACGTATATTTATTCAATATTTTAATATAGTATCAGGACTATTTCTACATTATGGATGTATGTGTCTATGTATATTCTCATTAATCCAGGTCATGTCTTGTAGCAAAATTCCAAAAAAAATCTTGAACACCAAATTTTAAAAGGTAACTGCACTTTTATTTTTAGATGTTACAGAGAAATGTTTCAATTCCAGTCCAGGAGTCTTCTTCAGTCTCATATAAAAAATAAAAATGAATGGAATATATGAACACATTGTTCAAAAGGGGGGCAGGAAACTGTGAAAACCACTACCCTGCTTCTCATGTAACAAGCTGAAAATACAGAAAATTGGCAGTAAAGATAAAAGTCTCAAGGTTTCAGTTTAATCACTTCTGCTCTAGCCAAAGGTTGGTTTTGCATATGTGCCAAAGTGGGGTTGTAAACAGGTGGCAATTGAAATCTTGTCCCTTCTCCCTTGTTAATTGAAGGATTTAAAGTCTTAATGCATATGCTTCCTTTTATCCCTCTCAAAAGCCAGTTGGTTTCTCTATCAAGAATTTGAAATCTGTAGTCTTGGATGGAGTGTTCTTTCTGTCTAGATTTACAGCCAATATCTCTGAAAAATTGTGTTGATTGAATCTCTTATATAAATTCTGCTTTGTTTTCCCAATGTAAAATTCTGAACAAATTTCATTACATTGAATGGTATGACATCTATCTGTTTGTGTTTGGGAGTCTCATCTTTGGGATGTACTAATTTTTGTTTAAGTATATTCATTGGTTTGAATCAAACCCTAATATTATGTTTATTGAAAATTCTTCTGAGTTTCTCTAGCAACATACGGAATGGTTACATACATACATTTGAATCCTCTTTCTTAGAAGTAGAAGAAGAAAGATTAGATCTTTTAGAGGCTTTGATAAAGACCAATTTGGATAGCCACAATCGCTAAAAGTTCTTGTGAAATACAAATTTTCCTTTATGGAACTTTCCTTACTTGAAGGTGAAATCTCAGCATGATGTTTTGAGGTCCTAATCACTCCCAATTTATGTTCCAAAGGGTGGTGGAAATTGAAGGATAAATACTAATCTGTGTGTTTTAGGTTTCCTATAACCTCCAATATCCAGGCTCCTGTCTTCTTTGATGTGTATGGCACAATCCAGAAAAGCCAAAAAGTTACCTTTAACATCTTCAAGTGTGAATTGTATATTTCTGTCAATGGCATTGATATGTTGTGTGAATGCCTCCAATTCATGAGTTTTGATTTCAACACAGGTATTATCCACAAATTTAAACCAGTGGGTGGGGCAGCATCCTGTGAAAGAGTTCAAAGCTTTGAATTCAGATTCTTCCATGTAAAGATTGGCTACAATAGGAGATACAGTAGCCATATTTCTGTCTGTTAAAACTGTCATTGAATTTGAAATAAATGCTTGTCAGGCAGAGGTCCAAAAGAGCAAATGTGGTCAGGGTTTAATTTAGTCCAGTGTGCTAATGAGCTGTCTTGTAAAAGCCTTTTCCTCACTGCTTTGACTGTCTCATCTGTACGTATGCATATGAATAGTGAAGTTACATCATAAGAAACGATTGTCTCATCATAATCCAACTTAATATTTCATACTGGGTTGACAAAATCTTGTGAACTGTTGATTGGAGAGTTGCCAATTAAAGTTGCCCATAAATTGGCTAAATGCTTAGCAATGTTATAGGTGACAGAGTTGATGCTGAAAACTATAGGTCTCAGTGGAATGCCTTCTTTGTAAATGCATGGCAGTGCTCCCCCTGGGCATAGTCAATAATATTGTTGTATATCAATGACATTGTCCTTAATTAAAAGTTGCAAACAGTCAATAACCTTTTTCTTATACATGCCAGTGAGATCTCTATTAAGAGGTTCATTGATATTATTGTCCTCTAACAATTTGTACATTTTGGATTTGTAATGCACCATGTTGTATGTATATATGGATGTATGTCTAATTCTGTATATGTGGATTATATTCTTATAAATTTCAAGAAAGTCAACAGAACATGTGTAAAGAAAAAAATAAATTGATAAGAGTAGGACCTTTCAATTTTCTTGATGAAGATGTCACAAGATACACAACTCAACATGCTGTACAAAAGCCTAAAAACACAGCATAAGAATAAAGTACCTAGATAGATGAGCCATCCTAGATCCCTGCACTCTGAGGTCATTGTTTACATCATTTTTTTTTCTGAAAATCCAAAGGAAGTGAAATGTGACATGACTTTCTTTCAGATACAAGTAATAAAATCAAATGTATTGATTAATGAATGATAAACATTCTGAGAAGGGATTAATGAACGATAAGCATTCTATTACACAAAGTAAGCAGCATTTTCTGATGAAGGGAGGGAATGAGAAAGAGGCACAGAGACAGAGAAACAGAGAGACAGAGAGAGATAGTGAATCAGTGTCTGCCCTCAAGCTACTGCAAGTCCTGGTGTAACAAAAATCTCCCACTCCAATCAAAAGAGAAAGAAGAAAATATCCAGGCAGCTTTGCAGGTAGCCTGGATCTATTAAATAAGAGGGGAAAACTCACATAATTTTTGTCAGTTTTGCACTGTTTATTTCATCTGGGCCACTGAGGGAAATACAGATTTTTCAAGCTAGCATTCATCTTACAAAATATACCAAGGCAGTTAAAATCTAAAAGCTGAGCTCAAAGTAAATTCACCTAGCTGCCAAGATAGACCATTACGTAGGATTATAAAGCTACATTGACAATATATGACTTTTACAAACCTCTTATGAAAATACCCTTATTCTTGGGTAAGTAGGTGTGAAGATTGCACTTTCTAAATAGAATATATTGGATGCTGTTATTAATCTGAAGGTTGATTATTTTTATTTTGAACATATACCTCTAAAGTGCATACACACGCATGCATGCACTGCACATTGAATGATTAATGTATTTATTTTTTCTGAATATATATCATTTTTATGGACAAATATTTTAAAGGTTTTCTTCTGGTTAGTAAATGCCAGATATCATTTACTGAAAACTAATTAATAAACCTGTTAGGGCTGTGGGAAATCTCTGTCAAGCTAAACCAAAATCCTGGTGACATCACAGATACTCATCTACATACTTTCTATTCAATAGCAGGAAAGTAATTTGCCTTCTTTCAGGATTGCTTTACATACTAGGCTAGTCTACATCTCTGGGATTTCCTGATGGTCTTCCATCAAAATCCTAGCAAGGCCTAACACTGCTTTGCTTTTCAAGATCTACAGTATAATGGTCAGTTAGATGAGGCCACCTATTATGAGTTTTAGGGCTATAAACCCTAGCCTTTTCCAAATAACACACAAGTTATTTTGTAATAAAGAATAGGGATATTGCATCTATTTATCCAGCAATCTTCTGTATCGGTTCCATTGTCACAGTGATATGTTATCTAAAGAATTTCGGTCCCTCCCCTTATTTTGTGGGCCACCCCTAGTCCAAGAGCAGGTGCTAATAGAAACGTAGTGAATATATGTGGACTATTGTAGGAAGTGAACGTTGCATTTCAGAGTATACTTCTGCCTATTTTATAGTGTTATATAGAAGTATGATTTGGATGTATTGGGGAAAACAAAATGCACTGCAATGGGGCATTTAAATATGCAGTCAACAAGAACAGATAAAGTTATGAATAAATAGTAATGAATTAATGTGAATTGAATATAAAATGAAAGTCACAAAAGAAGAACACTAGGGTAATTTGGACATATAGACAGAATGAATGAAAACTGAATTGCAAAACAAATATATGAAGGAAGAGTGAATGGGTCAAGAAGAAGAGAAGAGCTTAAAAACACAATTGCATGGAGTTGATAAGATTCTGAGATAGAAAGGTGAGAAGTTTTAAAAAAGGCAATATATTAAACAGTATATGGATATCATAAAGGAAGGACAGTTTGCAAGGACAGAAATTTATGAAGAAGTACAATGAATGGTGTCAGTTTAAATTAGATTTAGATTTGTTTCCTTTCTTTCTCTTTATTGCCTTTCATTTCTTGTTCTCGAGGGCATGCTTCCTCAACCTGAAACCTTCCAAATGGCTCACTGGGAATTTAGGGTGTTGCAGTCAAACCCATTTGCAGGATGCCACTTTTGGAAAAACTGCTTTAGGCATCTTGTGAAGACCGTTCAGTATTAACAAGCTTTTGATGATATTTAATGTTGGTTTACATCACTCTTTATAATCACAATCAAATTCTATCATCGTGAATGCTTGTATTCCTAGATTTAAGCACTGGGATTTTGACACAAAAGGGCAGTAATATGGTTTTTCTTTTCCTTTTACTTGGTTTTTAAATGTAGTTTTATTGCTTATTCTCCTGGACATCTTATTGATTCATAATTTTATTAACCAATATTTCTAAATGTTGTAATGTAATGTAAATAACACTACAAAGTTACTTTTCGTTATCAGACTGAAACAAAGGTAAACAAATGCTATTTTTGATACTCCATATGGAAGATATGTGATTACCTGTGAATAGAACAGCCATATGGAAAAGATTACTTTAGACCCTTCAAACTGCATAGAGGCAGGCTGCTAGTTGTTTGAAGTAATGATAGGCCTAAGTCTCACCCCTGGCCAACTTAGAGGGATTGATGGGAACTGGAGTTCAGCATCCTGGTGAGCTATACACTGCCACTTCTGATGATATGTAAAGGAATATAGTTCTGTAACTGCGTCAACAAAGAACAAAGCCACAAAACAAAGCAATGGATAGAAACAATGGAAATAAAATTAATATGTGTCATAGATCCTAAATTGCATCTTCTTACTCAAACTTACTTTAGCCCATCTCATCCGAAAACATTCTTTCAAAGCAATCCTATTCATATATATTCAGAGGGAAATATCTGTAAAATCAGTGAGGGCTTACTAGGAATGTGTGTAACATTTTGACATGGTTTCTTTTTTCAATCTTTGCCCAGCTTAACTAGCACAGCAGCAAAGACCAGTCCATTTCCACTGCTACTGGTTTAGATTGGGCAAGGGACTGCAGGGTTAGACAAAACAGCAGTTCCTTCCGTGGCCAGACATGTCAGATTGCTTGCACTTTCCTATCAAATAACCTGCTTAATAAATTAATAGCAAGCTAATTGAGCCAGTGTCACAAGATAAAAAGGAGGAAAAACATGAAGGTGAGGGAAGAGTTCCAAATTTATAACAATGTGGGACTAGATCTTCATGAAGATGAAAGTTCAGAAATCTTGTCAACATTTCAAAGCTTCTTGGGGAAAAGTATAACCAGGATCTCTTCAGCTTGCCATCTTTTTACAGTGTCATGCAAATCACACAGGCACTTCATACCAATGTTTTTTTTCTTCAAAAATAAATCCAGAATGTTATGAATTCACAATTTGAACTGCCACTCAACAATCATCTTCTTACCCTCTTTTCTATAAGATGTTGTTCACCCTTTGTTGTTCAGTCGCTCAGTCATATCTGACTCTTTGTAAACCCATGGACTGCAGAATACCAGGTCTCCCTGTCCTGCACTGCCTCCCAGAGCCCACCCAAACCCACACCCATCACACTGATGATGCTATCTATCCATCTCATCCTCTGCCATTCCCTTCGCCTTTTGCCTTCAATCTTTCCCAGCATCACAATCTTTTGGTGGAAAAGACTTGACTCCCGGGTCCATTCAATATAAAAGAATGGCCTCTCACCGGGATAGAAGAAGAATTTTTATTATTCCAAGCTTTCAGATTCTGACTAGAATCCATCCTCAGGGAATGTTAAGAAGC
>JANHZU010008300.1:14202-25973 GCA_032468055.1 Acrochordus granulatus
ATTTTTAAAAGTATTTAGCGGTCATGCTGCCTAAGATATGGAGATGTAATAAGGGATTTCCAAAGTTTCTTACAAAGTAAAAGAATTATGGGCAAATCAGTTTAAATTTGTGGGACAGGCATCCCTTTGAAAGGTGAGTTCTATCCAGACTTCTTGTTTACATATTGCTTAATAAATCTGAGCCAAATTAAATATGATAGGACAGCCACCTGCCCTATTTCATATATGAGGGCTATGTTCTTGCATGGAGTAAGGAATTATTTTTGGTCACAATTTATCTTCCTGGGCCTCACAGCAATGCCTGATACCTGATCTGTGTGCAAGAAAGTTATTCAGCATGACAAAATAGGATAAACTGGGGTGATAGAGGATATTGAGGATGGGGGAGGGTACCATAGCAGTAATATCAGTCCAAATGTCTGATCATGCTTTGTGGAATAGGCAACCATCCATTTTTATGACAACTCCTGTAGGAAACACTTTGGTTGTACTCTGGCCCTGTTGGAACTGAGCTTTGAACTGGGCCTGGGAGGGGATTATTTCATATTCTGCTTCTGTGGAAGACTAAGGCAGTGTCCAACACATCTTCCCGGCAGCTAGTCTGGGCTTTGGGCATGAAGGACCCTTGGCTATGGCTCCCTAAGACATCACAACTCCTCGATGTTGAGGGCCGGGCCAGGCTCTCCTCAGCTAAGGGGGAACTACATAGCAATATTGCCTCATCAGTCATGATTTACTTAATGTGTTCTGAATTTAGCTATTGTTGATTAACACTTAATGTGAACATATCATATCATATGCCTGATATATTATTGCAGCCATTAATCAAGTAATTTTATTAATGAAATATAGAAAGGAGCCAAATCTTCAGCCTTGTTCTGTGAGTGATTATCAAGGGCAGCAGAAAACTGAAGCCAATTGTTCAGTGTCATTAATACCCATTTATTTTCTTTAGTGTACAGTGTTGTTAGATACTTTAACCTTAGTTAAGTTTGATGCTTAATTTGCTGAAGACACTAAATATTAATAATCTTGAAAAATACAAAGTATGCTATGAGCTCACATAATGGGTATGTGATTCATGCCACTTCTTTGAGACCAGTCTGTTGCTCTTCTGGCAGAATAACAAATGTTTTAGCAACACTCTTAAAACCAGTTCTTCAATTGGAATAACAGAATTTATTTCCGTGATTTAAAAAAGGGGCTGCCACAAGCTTAACACTTTCTGTTTATGAAATATCTGTAGAACACCTTGCTATCTGTAAAGCAATATAATAATTTGTGAAATAAAATTTGGGCTTTTTGAGTTGCTAGAAATTAATCACTGTTGCAGCAATACCTGGAAATGCTGGTGCAGCTAATAGGCCACTTTAGCTAATACCCTGATTCCGCACCTGACCTACCATATTGGGGTTGCAAAACTCCAGAAGATCACGAGATGGCAGCAAAGATACACCATTTGGCTCCACCTCCTCTCCAGCTAGCAGGCCACAGCAACTAGGGCTTGTAGTAAAGAACTCTAATTATTCTGCTTCCAAAATTTGCTTGAGGTGAGTTCAGAAGACATGTCTTCCCTACTGGACTTTCAAACTGAGCTGATACTGCATGACTCCTCCTGGCCCTGGAAGCACACCAAGCACTGCCATCTTCTCATTCTTAATTTGTGAAGTCAAAGAGCTTATTTTTCCACAGCTATGGACATCCTGCTGGGCTTGGTTTTGTCATTGAAACAAAGGCATTAATGCCAAGAAGTTGAACCTTTTCAGGATATTCATGGACATTTTGGGTCACTGTAGTAGAAAGCAATGTTGAGATGGAGGACTGAGTAAGGTAGACAGATCTATGCCCTACTCCACATGACTAATGGATGCCTGTCATCCCTTAAAGAAAATCCATGTAGTGTCAAACAGGCAGGAGTAAGGATGGCATGGCAAGTGCATGCGTGTGTACAGCTGCCCACTCGCATTTACATTAAGAATTCTCCCCTGCTATGGAATGGTGGAAATTGGCTTGTTATTAACCAAAGATAAACAGACACGGTGATTGCTACAACTGTGCTTTTAGAAAATTTGCACATGTAATTTTGTACATGTTTTCATAAAATTATTTTACGAATGAAATATTCATAGGAACAAAACATCCTGTAGAAGATAGAAATCTTGGAATGGGGGTCCATCACAGAATTATAGCAGAAATCAGAGCTCTATTTAGTTCATTAAGAGTGCTAAATTATGGGTCAGTACTTAGAGGTAGTCTAGACAAGAAGCACCAATCATGAATGTTAATACTATGCTTATTCTAAGGTTACAGTGACAGAATCTTGCAAGTCTGAAAGTACTCTTTCCCCCTCCTCTTACCTTTACAGTCCAAGAAACTAGGGAAGGTCCCTTCTGAGATGTTTGCCATGCCCCCATTGCTTCTGCGGGTTAAGCTGCCTCTTCTCTGACTGCTGCCTAATCATTGTCCTCTTGTCCCTGAAGCATATTCTCACAGACTCTTAACATTGGGATGGTGTATTGTTGCCATCAACCATATTCACGATTCATCAACCATATGCTGGTCCCAAGCCTGGATAAATGGGGAGGGTTGGAGAAAGCAGTGGTGAACTACCCTGTAAAAAATCTCACCAGAACACTTTATGGCAATGACTCAACATGACTCAGATATGGATACCAACAATGAACTCTCCAGGCTGGATGGTAGCCTGCCAGCTACTGGAGAACAGCAAGATCTAGCTTTTAATAGGGATTTTATGACATCGGAAGAAAGCCTCTGGGAAGCCAAACAGATGGCGCCCATGATGAAAGAGGTTGCCTACACTGTACAAAGTTATATCAAATTGGAACATGGAATGTTAGAGGGATGTCCCTTGGGAAACTCAAAATTGTAAAAAGAGAAATAATCAGAGCAAACATAGACATCCTTGGCATCAGTGAGTTACACTGGACAGACAGTGGTCAATTCAAATCAGACAAGTTTATGGATGATTTTTTTGGAAATGATAAAATCAGAGAAAAAGTTACATTCTGTGTAAGGAAACAGGTGGCTAAATGTGTTGAGAATCACAGAGCATACAACTGCATAATATCTGTCCAAATTTGAGGCAAGCCACTCAACTTCAATATAATACAAATCTAAGCACCAACTGCAGATTTTAATGCTGATAAAATTGAACATTTTTACAGTGAGCTTCAATGTACTCTCAAGCAAATACCAAAAAAGTATCTTTTGTATATTATGGGCAATTCCAATGCAAAAATAGGCTATGGAGAAGTTGCAAGAATAGTAGGCAAGTTTGGGCTAGGCAAATGGAATGAGGCTGGCAATCTCCTAATGCAATTTTGCCAGGAAAACCATCTCAGCATAATGAACACCTGGTTTATTCAACACAAGTGACATTTATACACATGGAGAACATGGTCAACATTAAAATCAGACTTCATTTTATGCCAACAATGTTGGAAAGGTTCAGTTGTATCTGTTAAGACACTTCCTGGAGCTGATTGTAGCTCAGACCGTCAAGTATTAGTGGCTAAAGTGAAGCTCAAACTGTACAAAGTGAAAAAAGATACTATCCCCCAAAAATTAAACAAACAACATCTCACTATGTATGCCATAGAAATTAAAAATAGGTTTGAACCACTGAATCTAGAAGATAAAGATCCAAATAAACAGTGGTGAGATATCCAAGGTAACATAATTGAAATTGCTGAAAAGCATATATCATGGCGAAAACCAAAGAGAACAAACAAGTGGCTATCTGATGACACCATCAAAATAACCGATCAGTAAAGTGCAGAGCCAAAGCCAAAGATAATAAAGATGAAGTTAAAAAGCTGGATGCAATTTTCCAAAATGAAGCCAGGAAAGACAAAAATAGACAGTGGGAAGAGCAAGGTCAACATCTGGAAGAAGCTAATAGAAAGGGCATACATGTTCACTGTAATGAAAATGATCCAGCTTTTTCTCACAGCCACAATGGGAATGTACTAAGTGATCATCAGATGATCAAGAACAGGTAAAAATAATATATGGAAAGACTCTATAGCAGTTTGATTTACCATCAAGATGACAATGATGATAGTCCAATTAATAGTGAACCAAACTTGAAAGACGAAGTAGAATAGGCCATGGAGAAATTGCCAAACAGGAAAGTCCCAGGTACTGATAGAATACATCTGGAATTACTAAGACCAGTGCTGGTTAACATCATCACTGCCCTGTGTCAAAAGATATAGTCTATATGTAAATGGCCTCAGGACTGGAAAAGATCTGTTTTTATCCCATTAGTAAAGAAAGATGATGCCACAGACTGTTCCAACTATCACACAATTGCATTGATTTCTCATGCAAACAAGATTCTGTTAAAGATCATTCAACAGAGGTTACAGAATATCAGCAATCAGGAATTACCTGATGTTCAAGCTAGATTTAGAAAGGGGCGTGGCACTCAAGATCACATTGCCAATATTAGATGAATTATGGAAAAGGCTCGTGAATATCAAAAGGATCTATATATTTGTTTTATTGATTACAAAAGCTTTTGACTGTGCAGAACATAATAAGCTATGGGTGGCTTTGCATGATCTTGGTGTCCCAACCCACCTGATCAGACTTATTAGATCATTGTATACTGATCAGGAGGCAACGTGAGAACACTCTATGGTGACACATATTGGATCAGGATCAGTAAGGGAGTAAGGGATGTATTTTATCACCATTTTTGTTCAATCTGTATGCTGAAGTGATCATGAGGAAATTAGATCTGGAACTGCCTGATTTTAGAATGAAAATTGGGGGGAGAACCATAAATAATTTGAGGTATGCAGATGATACATAATTTGAGGTATGCAGATGATACAACACTATTGGCTGAAAATAAGACTTAAAGAAATGATCTGGAAAATCAAGGATGAACGTGAAAAAGTAGGATTGAGTCTTAACATCAGCAAAACAAAGATAATGACAACAGCAGCAGATGGACATGAGATATTTAAAATCAAGGAGGAAATGGAATTAGTTTGAGCATTTATCTTCCTTGGATCAAAAACTGTTCACGATGTCAGTTCTACACCTGAATTCAAACACAAGATAACCTTAGGCTGCACTGCAGTGATTAACTTGGATAAGATTTGGAAAAGCAGAGATATTGACATAAATACAAAAAGCAGGATAGTTAGATCAAGAGTCTTCCCTATAGCGATGTATGGGTGTGAAAGTCGGACACTAAGTAAGGCTGACCGAAGAATTGACAGCTTTGAACTGTGGTGCTGGCGAAAATTATTGCCTATAATATGGACAGCTAGCGTAACCAACAGAGAGGTGCTGAATCACATAAAACCAGACACATCACTAGAAGCCAAAATCACAAGATTACGTCTGACATCAAGCCATCTCATGCATGCAAATTCATTGGAGAAGTCTATGATGCTAGGAAGTTAGTGGAACAAGAAGAAGAGGCAGGAAAAGAACACCCTGCCTTGATACCATCAAAAGTGATACAAAGATGAACATCCAACAACTGAAAGAAGCTGTGCTTGACAGGGTAGCATGGAGAACATTTGCCTATAAAGCTGCCAAGAGTCAGACACAGCTGAATGGATAAAACAGCAACAAATTCTTGCCATCATTTTGGTTGGTTTTCAATTCCCTCATCAGTAAGAGAGAATCGTCCTGAAGCTCAATCAAGAAGTCTCACTGGGGAATGTGACGACTTTAGCTCCAACACCTGTGGAGCATCTCAAATCCTGTCTGTCCACCCAGATGATATTCTGCTTTTCTACAAGGGAAACTGCAAGCTGTGGCCTCCTTAGGCTGAGGCAAAGGGTCACTTCTGGTCTGAATTTCTGGATCATAAGACAACCTGTTGATTTATAGCCTGTCTTCTGCCAGATTAAGCAGCTGTTCACTACTGATTGTTTTATTGGTAAGTGGAAAACTTCTGGTTCCTTTTTTTCAAATATAAATTTGAGGGGACAAATATAGCTCTAGAATTGGGAAAGCAGGAGGAGTCACTGTTCTCTGCATCAAAGGAGAAACTATTTCTAAAAGCAGAACAGCAAAAAGCTGACTTTTTCCTGAGCCTCAAAGAAAGTAATATGGAAAGTTATATGAAATTGCATGTCTCTTTAAACATTCTTGTGATTTACAGCATTTTAAACAGACTGACTTCAAGCGAAAAAAATGAGGTGAAACAAAACTTTAGAGATGAAATAAGTCTTAATTTTTTTACATCAGAACATTTTAGGTGGATCTAAAAGCCTTACAGATGTATTCTCATGAAAAGAGTCACTCAGCTTGGAAATTTCGGTTAATAACATGCCATAGACGTTGAAACAGTGATTGAAAATAAAAGTTCATGAAGAGCAGCCTATTTATATAATCTTTGTAGAAATGGTTTAGATTTTAAAATATTCCATTCTAGACAGAGCAAGATAAGTCAGAGTAGCCTTTGTGGAAAGATTCCTATGTGAGCTTTTTTAACTACAGCCATTAATAATTGCTTATTGTGTGGGTTGCCTTTCCATTCAGCATAGAACTTGCCCTATTGCATTGAGAGGTTTAAGATTCATAATATAATATCAGCTCAGTAAGTAGAAATCTTTGGAATGAAAACAGGTAAGAATTTTTCCTGACTCAATAAATGGTTCAGAAATGCAGAGGTGTTAACAGAACTTCTTTAGCAGCAAAACACTAGGATATTAGGGTTTTTTTACACAGCAATTTTTTTTTGTCAGAGTTTTATGTGAAGAAGTTTTTCAATTCAGAGTCTTCAGAAAAGTTAATTGATCAGGGATCCTAGAAGTAAAGAACTAGCCCAATGACAACTGGCTAACCCAAGGAAGGATAATGCTGATCATGAAAGACCCCCAAGGGAACATCGCCATTCAACTAACAGACAATAGCCTGTGTCCCCACAACATGGAAAATCTTGTCAGGAATCATAGTTGCCAAGCTACAGGACCATGTGGGCCAGTACATGAGCACAGCTCAAAAGGCATTAGGAACAACACCAGAGGCTCAAAACACTAGTTGCTGAGAGATGAAGCAGTCTCCCAAGACTCATGGTCTAGACAGAACAATCTGAACAAGCCTGGATGATTGACTCCAGAAAAGCTTATGACTCAGTGTCATATATATGGATCTGTGATGCCTAATATTATACAAAGTCAATAGGATACTAAGGACCTTCCTCAAGAACTCAGTGGCCCGTAGAAGATAACACTGGAAGTCATCTCAAAACAGCTCACACAAGTGGTCATCAAGTGTGACATATACCAAGGTGATGCGCTGTCCCTGCCACTGTCTTGCATAAGCTTGAACCCCCTCAGCCAGATAATCACAATGTCTGGGTAGAACTACTATCAGCCACCTTCTCTGCATGGATAACATCAAGTTATATGCAAAGAGTGAATGAGGCATTAACTCAATAATCCATCTGACACATATTTACAAGGAGGACACTGAGATGTCATTTGAATTGCAGAAGCATGGCTGGATGATAATGGAGGAAAAATAGTTAAAAGTGATTAGGTGGAACTATCAGAGAGCCACATAGCAGACATACAGACCAATTTCAAGTACCTTCGTATGCCACAGTCACAAGGGAACCACAAGGAGGCAGCAAGAAAGACAGTAACATTAAGTACCACCAAATGATAGGACAGGTCCTATGAGCCAGTTCAATGGGAAGAACAAGATCCATGCCATCAACATGTATCCTCCCAGTTATCAGATACTCTGCCAAAATAGTGAGCTGGCCAAACAAGGACATGGAAGCCACCGATGAGAAGTCCTGGAAGCTCCTCACAATGTAGAGAGATTTCCATCACAAGTCCAACACTAGAGACTGTACAACAGCCAGAAAGAGGATAGGTGGGGTCTGATGCGTGTCAAAGCTACTGTCCTGGACAAATATGTAAGTAAGATGGTGCCCAAAGATGAGAGAATGTGTGAGGTAGCAGCAGATGTGGGAGGAAGATCAAACAGAGGAAGTGCCATGGCAAGTCAAGACCTTGCATGGGATGTACCATCAATAGATAACTGAGGTGCAGATATTGAGAAATCCTAGCAGGGGCTGGAAAGGGCTGGACTAAAAGATCATATTGAGGCACTGATCAGAGCAGACAAGAACAGGCACTAAGCACCAGACCTGTAGAAGCAGCGGTCTATCATGCTATTCAGGACCCAAGGTGCAAACTATTCAGAGAGGCCTCAGAGGCAGTCCAACACATAGTATAAAATGCAGGCAGGAACAGCATATACTGAACAGCATAACCAAATAGTTTGCATTGTGTACAGGAACATCTGCACAGTATATGGGTAGATAATTGACTTTTCAAGTCCTGTGGGAGGTCCCACAGAAGATGGTGAAAATAAGAAAGCTAAGATCCTGTGGGATATCCAGATCCAAGTAGGCAGGCAGGTACTAGCTGATCAACTAGACATCATAGTAGTAGACAAGGAGCAGAAGACAGTCATGATGGTATACATAGCATTGCCAAGTGACAGCAACATCAGGAAGAAGGAATAAGAGAATCTGGAGAAGTACCTAGGGCTGAAGGAGGAGGATGTGGAAAATAAAAGCCAAAATGATCCCAGGGGTAGTACGGGCGTTTGGGGCTGTGACCCTAAAATGGGAGAGGGGCTCCAACATATCCCAGGAACAACATCAATACTCTCTGTCCAGAAGAGTACAGTGCTAGGAAGAGCTAAGATCCTCCACAGAACCCTCAAACTCCCAGGTCTCTGATAGAGGACTCAAGACTTAGGAAGATATAAGCTACCCATGGGGGTGAGAAGGGAATCTTTATATATGATCTTACCTTTTATTATCCATCCTACACAATCTAGTTTCATAACAGGGTGATAAACAGCAGAATTAATGCTTTAGATAAACCTTTAGAAGAGCTTGAATCAGCACTAGTGGTTTTTCTCGATAAAGAAAACACCTTTCATATGGTACAGTACCAATTTTGGAGCATGTTTTGGCCAAATAAAGATTTTCTTTTCTAGTAAGTGGATTACAATATGTGTTTTTAATTCTTGTTCAAGTTTATTACAAACTGAATTACATTGTCATCTATCATGTCTTGTGGAACTCCTCAACAGTACTTTTTAAGTTTAAAGCAATGTTAAGATCACTGATCCTAATATCTTACTGGGCAATCAGATATTCTTGCCACAAAAATGAATGATGTAAAATTGTTATGACTATACAGTATATGCAGACAATACGTCTTATTGATAATTACTTTCAATATTAAAATATACTAATGTAGCATAATAATTTGGTAATTATCAGATTATTAAGTTAATTGGAGTAAGTCTTGTGCACTTCCTACGGGCTCAGATATAATAATGGAAATATGGAAATGTGTAAAAAGTGGGCTTTACTTGGTGTTTTGTTTAAAATGCCTTGAAATATTATTTCAAGAGTATTTCAACAAGTTATCTGTAGATGTAAATGTTTCAAATTATCTATTTCTGATTAATATTAATATATTATGTGGTTAAAAATACCAAAAACTTTGCAAAGATAAATATTATTAAAATGATACTCCAAGATATACACATGATAAATAGAAAGAGAGAGAGAGAAAATTCTACAGGTTAGAATATTTTAAGTATTGCAGACAGATTAATAAGTTATTAAGAAAGCTTTAATGGGAAAGACAAACACCTACATTTTCTTTATTTGAATTATATTTATAATATGGAAATGGGAGGGTAACTTTCCTGACCATCCACCTTATGAGAGAGAGGACATTCTGAGTTCTAAGTGTTCAAGTCCAAACCCTAGGATGGGCAATTAGCAAGTTATTATAAAATCCTTTTAATCTCATCATATGGGACTATTTCCCTCCTTTAATCATAATTTTACAATATTTTCAGTATTAAAGACTGAAAGACGTATTTGGAAAATGTTAGGCCAAAAGTACCATATTATTCTTACATTTTGATATAACTAGCTTGAACAAAAGCAGATTTTTTTAATGAGCTAACATTGGGATTAAAGTTTTTAATCAGCTAATTGCCAATCAAGTTCTGAAATCGTTTCGGTTAGTGCAAAATGAATTTGGGTTGTCTACAAATGAAATATGGTGATATAGTACATTCAATTAATATCTCTGTTGTTTTCACAATTTGGCCCAAATGTATTAGCAACATGCAAAATTCCTAGTTGTTATGAAGTTGAAATATAATTTGAATGATTGTAAATCTACAATACTTTTTATAGATGGTTGAAAGAGTATTCTTTAGCTAGATTTCATCTTCTTTCAAAAACTTTGGAATAAAAAGTTGAAATATTCCATGTTAGCAAATCAAAGGTTAGGGGCCTTAAAGAATACTCTGTTAAGTTTTTTATGAATTCCGGTAAGGCTAATTCAACAAAAGTATTTTTTTTCATGTTTATAGGAAATCTCAGAGAATGTTTGAAAAGGGCTAGCTGTCACTTTCATTATGCTGGAAGTTGAAAAAGATGGAGAGATACTTATATATTATGGTACTGGCTTTAATGTTGATTCAATATACACAAGTTCAAGTTTGGGGAAGAATAATATGACTTAAAGATATAAATGTGACTATGAATTATATGTGTTTATTCACCAGACTAGTGTTCTACTGCAGTCATTACTCTCTCTGAGCAGGTTACATAATCTACTTCATAAGTAGATTTTAAAAAATACAGTGTCATTAGTCAGCTAAGAACATAACAATGTAACTCACAATTCTGTGCCAAAGAACAATGAAAAACTCAGTGGAAAGAAAAGCAGATCACAGAAAAAGGAATAAGGCATGGCCTGTTTACCTCTAGGCCTGCTGGAAAAAGTTCTGCTGACCTTCCTGAAACCCAGGAGGACTGGGGCATGCTGATCTCAGGCAAATGCTGTCACCAGAAAGGGCGCAATGATTGAGCAGGCCTGCTTCAGAGGTCCCTAACAATGGCCTTCTCTGAACAGATGATGTTCAGAGCACTTTGCATTGCACCTGGAAGCAAATTGTTAACAGTCTGGTTCTCAGAGTGGAAGTGTTATGTAAGGGAGTCACAATGGATTTGTCTTTACTCAAGGCACTGCATTCTGGGCCAGTGGTAACTTCCAAGTAGTCTTCAAGAGCAGCCCCATGTGAAACATATTGCAGTTGTCTAAAAAGGTAGTAACTGAGACATGAGTGATGCACTGACTACTACAGAACTCCCATATGAAAAGGAGACTCTCAGCAATACAATGTCCTCCTTGGAGGTAATCAGGGAGTATATAATGTGGTCAGCATCAAAAACCACTTAGAGTGACTCCCTTTAGGGTCCTATTGCAAAGGTCCTCCACAAGTGTGATCCATTTAGCAATGGCCAAGCCTAAACTCAGACCTGAAGGAATCCAGATAATCTCCAGATTTGGAATTTATCAATATGTGACTGTCACAAAATTCCATATTATGAAATGTTGATGGTCCTTCCCAAGATCTCAGGCAAGAGGATCAAACTTTTATACCAGGTCTGATTGGGATTTGATACTCCTTTATCAAATCTTAAAGCAAGATTGCCAAAATCATACTTGCTTTTGTAGTTTTTGCCTGGGTTAATTGTGCAGATAATGATGCCCCAGGCCTAAAAAGACGATTGACTTTTACTTGAGGACTTCTGCATGAATAAAATCCAGTACATATCATCTCTGTGCCTTTCCTTCCCCATGTTGACCCGACAAAGATATTTTCGCCTTCACTTCACATAAAACTTGGACTGATGAAAAATTTTATGAAACTGATGA
>JANHZU010008304.1:0-17004 GCA_032468055.1 Acrochordus granulatus
TTTGAAAGAGGAGGAGGATCTGGTGAAGGAGGCAAGTTGTGGGCTCTTTCCTCCTTGCCATCTGCCCCATTTCACTGATGCTCAGACCTCGTGCCTCTGCCTCCATGCGCCACTAATGAATATGAATGAGGAGGAAGGAGGGAGAGGGGAAAAATTAATCTGCCTGATCCTTCAATGGCTGCAGCAGGAATGATATGAAATCTAATTATTTGTCCCAATATTTCTAAACCCTCTACTCAGACTGACAGTCTTGGCCGGTTTAAGGCTTATCGTTCCAAGGAGCAGAGTGCTCAAGGCTTGATAATCACACACATGTGCAAGCTCCCCTCTCTCTCTCTCTCTCACACACACAGAGGAGACACACGCTTTTGCTGACAATACAAAAATAAGAGCCGTCCTACAACCACTGCATGTGCCATAAAATGGAGCCACCCCAAGGCAGAAGGCAGGCCACCACGTGGGTGGAGAGGATCCAACTGGGAGATTGGCTGATTCAGCACTTGGACTGCGCGTCACCCCGCCAGGCTGGCCTCTGTGCTCAGCCCCCTCGGTGCCCCATTGCAGAGGCCCATTGTGTGGGGGGGAAATGCCAACCAAGGCTGATCCAATCTGAGACACTGCCCTGCCCACTCGCCAAAGACTGGAATGCCCCCTTCCCACTGCAACCTGTCTAGCCCTTGCCATGGCCAAGGAGTTCTCTTCTTTTTGTCTTTTTCAATGTTTATTCCGAAAAATAAAAGCCTTCGATCTGTATAAAATAAAGTATCTATATCTGGTGCAGGTGCAAAGACCCCCTGAACTTTATGGGGATGAAAAAAGGGGTGTGGGTGAACTTCGGCATCTGTCTCCTTAACACGTATCTGTCTCTTCCCAGCCTTAAGCCACAGTGGCCTCATTCACACATCGTTAAGAGCCAGGGCAATGGAGAAGTTAAGATGCAGGACTTCGATGATGGGTCAGTCTCCCCGGTCCCTTTTTTTCACCCCAACCTACCTTACAGGATCTTATATATTTATTTATTTGGATTTATTAGCCACCCAACTCCAAAGGACTGTTTTTGCTTCTGTAGTTCTGGGAGTGAAAGTGGATCCAGCATTAGGAATCCATGACTAAATGATTCTAAGCCGTAGCAAGTAGATTTGCTTGCTACCAAGCATTGGCAATGCCAATCATTGCTCTCCTTGTCTTTTTCATTCTGGCCAGAAATTAGGCCAGTGGCACCAAAGGGGCATAAATTAGCAGAACTCAGCCCAACAAGGTTTAGCCATCTGCGTGCATGTCGCTGCCCATATCTGCCGCGGCCTGCACATTCTTCCTAATGTACCGCAGGGATGTTCTCTAGTGTATCTTCCTTAATATATTTTTCTTTGCACTCTTTTCTGCATTCCAGCGTGGAGATAGCATCTGGATCACAAAGTCAGGAAAAGCATGTGATATATTTCCTCTTGCTAGGCTTGGCTCTTTTAGGCTGTGGTTCACTTTGTGTTAAATATTGGACTGGAAACTGTTCAGGCCAGGAACCCCTGTCTGCGCAAATACAAAGGAACACATACAGCACAAGGGCACTAAGCCCCCAAGGACCCTGAGCCGATCCCAGATCCTTTCAGAGGGCAGCACTCCCTCCAGACCTCCAATTTTGCAAGGAGGCATCCTCTCCTGCCCTCCCTTAGGAAGGACTCCCAGGCCACGTGTCCTTCAGACCCACACTCTGGCCCATCCGGCTCCAAGCAGGATCATTTTGGCTTGCGATTCTAAATCTGTTGCAAGTGCTAAGGTCCAAGAGAGACACACGCTGACAACCAAGCTGCGGCTTCCCTTCCGGCCATTTTCCATGCCAGACCCTCCGCAGGAAGTGAGACTGGGGCAGCCCTCTGATGCTGAGAACCCTCCTTGTTTCCGCCTTAACAAAGAGGTCAGTGTCTCGAATCTGCAGTGGGCCCGATAACCATCGGAAACTGTATCTGAGTAACATCCGCCTGGGACACTTTATCCAGACCCCTCGCTAAACAAGGGAGAGGAGAACCAACCACCCGGGTTAATCATTGAACTTTGAGATGATTTGTTCTCCCTGCAGGACGGGGGCCCGGGGAAAGAAACTCCTCTCTGGCCCAGGCATTTCCGTCCTGCAGAGGGTGGCTGAATCATGCTGGAAGCATGAGGAGACTCCCTCAGGATGCGGTGGATTTGCAATGTGGAGCACAAGGGCCGGTATCTTGCGACACCTGTGTCTTCCTTCTATTTGCTCCCATCCAAGGCTGAACAAGGAAGCTTGGGGATCCATGGAAAGGCCTCGTCCGATCCAGCATTCTGAATCCCTGAAATGGCCAGCCAGATGGAAAGCCTTGGAAGCAGCATCCAAGTCCAGCATTCTGGCCAGCCAGAGGCATTAAAGAGGACTTTCACAGCTTCTCTTTAGATGGGGTTACTCAACCTCAGCAACTTTTTAAGAGGCATGGACTTCAACTCCCCAAAGTCTCCAACTGGCTGGAGAATGCTGGACGTTGAAGTCCATGCCTCCTGAAGTTGCTGAGGTTGAGGAACACTGCTTGAGATCATCAAGCCTTTTAAAGGCAGGGTCTCTGAAGCAGAATCCTAGTATTAATGCAGCGTTTTATCCTCTGCTTCAACATCTCGAGGGGAAGCAAGCCCACCACCTGCTTTGGCACCTTGATTTGCAGCTGAATAACTCTCACTTGTAAGGAAGTTTCAGATCTTCAGTTCAAATCGGCTTCTTCTCAGTTCATCCTCATTAGAACTTGTCCTGGAGTAGCACAACAAAGTCTACTCTGTCTTCTGAATGAGAGTCTTGCAAGCGTTTGAAGATCAGGGCCATATCACTCACAAATCTTCTCTTCTCCAGAGGAAGCATCATCCAATCTTTAAACTCAGCTTTTCAGAACCTGGTCCACCTACCCTCCCAGCTGGTGCATGTCTGGTCTGTAGGTCACAAATGCCACACTTCCTCTTCCATCTTCAGTGTCTTATTTTGGTACCCAGATGCTAAATGTGTTGCTCTGCTCAATTCCACCATGCCTATTTCATCCAGCCTTTCAAGTACTCTGTTCCACCATCCTCCATCTCTTCCAGCATCATCTTTGCGCAACCATCCTTCTCTACAAGACCCTCATTCACCTGAAATTAATGATGCAGTACCACAAACAAAGGTCCACCAACCACTTATCTTCTCCTCTGAAGGGTCTTCCTTACCAAAATAATGGTTCTCTTTTGCCAAAGCTGAATGAAGTGAGGACACAAGCTGGTTCTTGGTTAAAGTGGCCCCATCCCAATTTTGAGAGATCTGATCCATAAGACTTGATACCTGCTAGGAGCTGGTAGCTCCTGCTTTGCCCCACCCACTACCCCAAGGATCTATATTCCATTCTGGGCCACTCCATTTCCAAAAGATTCAGGGAGATGCGAACTGGGAAACCCCTCCCTGTCCAGGACTGCAGAAGGTTGGTGTTTCCAGAGAACCAGGAATGGAGAAAAGCGGAGAGGCAGGATGGTCCCCCCTTTTACACCAGGGGAGGCAACGCCAAGGAAAGGAAAGTGGAAAAGAGGATAAAGCAGGGCTGGGGATTGTCAACGGGGCTGGATAAGGGAAGCTGCTGAAACGGGAGCAAAAATATTTAGACAATAAATGAAGTATCAGAAAACAGCAGCAGCTATCTTTAAGAAATCAATCATCCTGTACCGGTTGTCTGGACAGACGGCGCCACAGAAGAGATAGCCGCCAAACTGGCAAGATAAGGGTTAATCAAGGATTTAATTCAGCACAAAAAAAGATAAACGGGGAGCAGAGAGAGACAGAGAAAGCTGGGAGGCTGAGACGCTCCGTCCAGATGAGACTGCTCCTCCTCGCAGGCACCAGGAAAAGTTGGAAGGGCTCCCAAGTCCTGACTCTGCCCAGGCCAAGGCTCCCAGGACGGTGAGAGAGAGGATTCACCACTGGCACCCGGGTACCTCCGAGGGGGATACAAGCCAAGTCCCCCAGCGGGCCCCGGCCCAGAGCAGGGGAGGCTCACCTCGTGTTTGGGTCCCCTTTCCAGATTCCAGGGCGTTTCAGAGCTCTCAGCATCTGCTTATGAATCATGCTCGGTGGGCGAGCTTTTTGGTGGGGTACCATGGTTGTGTTATCACTGGGTTTTGAGCGATCTTGCAGTATTTTACCGGACAAGGGCCTCTGCCCCAAAAGAGAGACCGTTCACTCATGGTTGCCCCTTTCTCCTCTACCCCGGCTTTGATTTCCCCCCGGTCTCCTGCCAAGAGCTGCCCTGCAGGAGTCCGAAGCCATGCCGGGCTGGGGGAGAAGAGAGAGACTGTACCCTCCCTGCCCAGTTCCTTTGTAACAGCCATCCGTGCCAGTAGTTGCATTTCTCTGCACCCAAACATGTTGCTACCATAACTCCCCTGCACCCTGTTTATTTGGATCTCCTCCGTTCCTGTTTTTTTAAATTCTACTATTCCCTTTTCTCAAGTGAAGGGAGCAGGATGGATTCTTTCTTCTTTGCTAAGATGTTGAATACTTACCGGCTCAGACAGTCCTGGAGAAGACGGTTCACTGTGGATATTTCCTGGGAATGGGCCCCAAAACACTCCACCAGGGATGCTGTGCTTGGCGCACACCTTGCTCTCCACTTGGGAGGTGAGAAGCTCCAACTCATCTGAAAGAGAAAAGAGAGAAGGATGGGAAAGTCTGAAGGCTTAGCAAGATCCTGTATAGCTCTGGGGACGATCCCGCCAGAGTTTTATTTGCACTGCCTTGCTGAGGGACGGCATGGCACGGCGCACTCTCTGCTGGTGATTCTCCTTGGCCAAAGGTATTTCTGCCAGTTCGATGGTGCTTTGAGGATGGGTGGGGATGCTTCAGCATCACTTTGCTGGAAAAGTCAGGGTGAAGTGCCTCTATGAAAATGGGCACAGGTGGGCGAATATTTAAATGAGGGGATGGAGTGCCACCGGAGCTGGGAACAATCACCAGTTCAGAAGGGGATGGAAGATCAGGTGAGGCACAAGATTCTTACTGTGCAACTGCTCTGCCTTTCGAAGGGTGGGAAGGGAAGGAGAAAAAGAAGGGAAGGGAAGGGACGAAAGGGCCAAGGGGGGCGGGCAAGAGGGAAAGGAAAAAGGATCCCTTCCAGGTCTTCCCAGACTATCCATGTAAAGGGCTCCACTGTGAATGTGGCACTGAACCCTTCAGATCTTAGGCTTCTGAGTAGTAACGGACAGGTTGCCACCCCAACACAGCCCCAGATTGCAAAGAGCTCAGCCACGACATTTGCAAGGATGGTCTCTGCTCTGCCTGGGCACCCTCTTGCTGGGTTCACCTGCTGCAGATCCTTGGGCCTCACCTCATTCCCAGAGGATCCTCCTGAGTTACCCTGTAGAGGGTTTTGGGGGGGCTACGATGGTCAAAAGTTGCTGGCATCTCTCCACGGAACAGGGAGCCTCTCTAAGGCTTCATTAGGACCCTTGGCTGAGGCAGCTTGGAGCTGTAATAGCCTCAATGGCTTGATAAGCCTCTCAGTTTAATGGGGAAGATAACATGTAAATTGGCTGGGGAAACTGGCCTAAAAAGGTTTTACCTGCACCTCCATCTTGCTGCCTGCTGATAAGATGGCAGTTAAACAATACGTCAAGGCAGGCTAAAGCAAGACCCCAGCCCTCCTCTTTCCACATCTGGGAGGGGAGGAAGGGGGAGCGTTCTTGCATCCCCCTCTTTTCTCCAAAGCCCACTGCAGGGAAGGAGGATGGAGTCACAGCAGAGGCCAGATGGAGGGTTCAGGTTGATCTCCTGCATGGGAAACAAGTCCTTGAGATCAGATTTCTCCTCTCCCCACGGCACATCAAACAGCGTGGGTGGGTGGGGAGAAGGGCGGCAGAAGTCTCCGATGGCAGAGCTTATCAAAGAAAGCTAGCTGTCTTTGCCCACTTAATGGGCACCACCTCCACCTTTGTGAGCCACTGGCCGGAATGTGCCACTCTCAGCAGGACCATCCTGACTGGGGAATTCTGAGAGTTGAAGTCCACATGTCTCAAAGTGGCCAAAGTTGAGAAACACTGGGGTAGAGTCAGGAGGTGCACCAACATTCACCCCCAAATGCAGTGAATAGCCCATAGAACAAAGATCCTTGTCAACCCAGCCTTGAATTCTGTGGGGAAACGGAGACAATCCTTGTGCCCCTATATGCCGAAGGAGGGCATTCAACAGGGCCTCTGCACCCAGGAGGGACTGCCATCTCTATAAAGGGGAGCCCCACTGGGAGCCACTGCCTGCTTTGCCCGGAGCTTCAACTTCCAGCCAGCTCCTGGACTTCCTGGCAGCCCCCTCCCTCCTTTGGCTTCTTGCTGGGTAATCAGCTGCATTTGGATCAGAAGACCATGGCTTGCTGATAAGAGCCTCTGGCTGACACTTCCCATGTCAGAGCAGTGCATCTTCTGTGTATCAATCCTCGCCAGAGAAAACACTCCGCCACTGATAAAGGAGGCAACCACTCCAGACAGAAGGGGACCAAAATAGGGTTAGCTGAGAGGAGAAGCACTTTCCTCCTGCCACCTCTGCTGGATTTTAGGAAGGAAGGGAGGGAGGGAGGGCACCATGAACTGTGCTGATCTCCTGATGATGTGTGGAAACGGATGCCAGTGGACACCAATTGGCAGGACGGAGAAAGACCCACAGCTCGAAAGCAAGGCCTGGACGTTCTAGGTTCCTGCTATGGACTCTCCAGGTCATCAGCACAGGCCCAACCAAATTATTTCCCCCAAGTTGGGGGCAAGGCAGGAAGATACCTCCTGATGCCAGAGACAATGGCCTCAAGGCTTGCCATTCTTGGGGCTATGGGCCGAAGGATGGACTGTCACCCCAGAAGCAGCCAAGTCCAACTGCATGTTCCTAAACCCCACTGTGAAGAGAGGGGAAGAGTGGGGAGCCAGGTTCGGAGATGGCTGCCTCCGAGCCACAAGAAGAACCTTTCTGATAATCCACATTCTGCTGGTCTTTCTTCTAAGAGCTTCCCCATGGCACTTATCAAATATCCAGGACATTCAGCTTTGCGTGGGGAAAAACAGGCTACATTTCAGAGGTTCCCTGAACCTTTCCTCCTTTGGAGCTGTTGGCAAACTGCTACACAGTTTTGCTGCGGTGTAAATTTTTTGTGCTTGGACAGAGCCAGCATTCCTGGGTTGCACCCACCTGACTCCATTCTCTTAAGAGTTTTCAGCCCATACACGTTCTGTATCGGCCACCAGAGCTCAGAATGTCCTCTTTTGTCATGCTTGGGGTCCCCTAGGGCTCTGTCCTAGATGGGCACTGTTTTCCAGGCAACAGGCCAACAAGTCAAAGAGGCCAGGACAAAGGAATGGATGGGGTGGACACCCTGGGAATTGCCTTCATTGCCTAAAATGCAGATGCTCTCCCTGCGTATCTACCTTTGCCATTCTTCCGTTAGAAATGATTAGTTGCAGGTGGGTTCTGGAACAGATCTGGGGCTGTAACCCTGTTTGGACTCAGAAACCACAGCAGAGTTTCACAACTGCAGGACAAGTTCTGCAAACGCCACTGTGAACAGCCAAGTATGCCCAGAGGCTCACCTGACCTGCCTTAGTCCACAAGAACTGCCAGGGAGGCCCCCAGCGAAGCCCCTTTGTTTCATCCTCACAGCTCCGCGAAGCCTGGACTGCAGACCGACAGACCAGGCATGCTGGACAGACGCCACTTCCGAGGAGCAGGTGGCAGCCCCACCTGAGCTTTTCCCCGTACGCCACCTCCCAGATCAACCGGGCACCGCCATGACACATCAATTAGTAGTCCGGCTGGGCCTAATGGCCAAAGCAATGCTGTAGACTATCGCAGGGAACAAAGTCCGCCTCCTCCCCGGCTGGCTGTGTGCGCCTGCGTCTGGAGGCCCCTAATCTCGGGATCGTGGCGCTGGCACTCGGTTTCACCACCCGGCAGGTTAATACAATTCGGCCCTTATCTTATCTCCCCATCAGCTTCCTGGCCAGCTCCCCTCCGATTGGCTCCCGCAGGCCAGCTGGCCCTAAGTTATCAGAATAATTCTTATCTCCAGGATCATTAACCAAATTGGGCTGGTATCGGCCTGTGTGCCGGCAATAATGAAGCTCGGAGAGGAACGAGGGGGGAGCGGCGAGATGCCGTCAAAGAAGGCTGGCGTCCCCCGGGGTGCCTCTCGGCACTGCAGAAGGATCTCGGCTGGGCTGAGGATGCAGCGACTGCATTTTGAGCCCAGGCAGCTCAGCGAGGCTGGCAGGTGGAGGGTGCGTGCCCAACCCAAGCAGCCGGCAGTTCAGAAGTACTTCGTCGTGACCCAGGTTGGCTTGCTTGCACCAAGTTCAACCAGCCAGATAAACCCTTGTATATAAATTCTGGTTTTCTCACGACTCTCCAGTGGCCTGATGTGCCCCAGTCCAACTGCAGATGTGCCTAATTTGTAACATCTGGGATTGTAATTCTTTGGGGGAGAATCAGGTGCCGGGCTGCAACTTAAATGACGGCCTGGGAAGAGTCAGGGTTATTTCAAGCCCCACTCAGCCCGGGAACTTGCCTTGGGCCAGATGTGCTCTCCCGGTCTCAGCCATCTCAAGAGCTGTTGTGAGAATGGAAGGAGAGAGGAGAAGCCTCTCTCTCCTCGGAATGGCGCAGCCTCCCGGAGCAGTGCTGACCAGCCTTGGCAGCCTGAAGACGTGTGGATGGCAGCTCCTAGAATTCCCTTCTGGCTGGGGAATCCTGGGAGTTGAAGTTCACACAGCTTCAGGTTGCTGAGCTTGAGACGCGCTGTCCGAGAGAGGAGGCACGGCCCGAGTGCCGGAATAATAAATGCCCACGTGGAGTCCGCCCTTTTGCCTGTTTCAAATCGCTGCTAACCCACTGACCCGATGCACTCCGGAGGAGGAGACGGCCCCTTCTGTGCCCCTCCACCGATCCCCCCTGCCGCCACTACGGAGCTGGGAAAGCAGCCACCTCCAGCGGGCCAGGCTTACAAATGCCAGCAGTGCCTGCCAGCTTGGCCAAAGGAGACAGATGCTGAGAACAAAGCAGCCTACAAGGGCCCAAACTGCCCAACCGAAGAAGGATCAGCTGAGAACCAATTTTGGGGTGTGAGGGACTAAGCCATGATGTCATGCCAACTTCATTCGGCAAGAAAGCCTCTCGGGAAGAGTCTGGGAAATGTGTCTGACAAAATTCATCATTTGGCCGGAGACAATAGAAAATCAGCTACTCTTCTGCCCACATGGAAGCCTTAGTCCTTCTTCCTTCACCATCACATCCCCTCTTAAAATATCAATGTCCCCCCTTATAGAGAGAAGACTACCTTCTCTTAGGTCGCTCCACTGTCAGCCGTATGCAAGTGGAGATAACTAACAACTAAAACCAGCATCCAAAGCAGCTGTCTCTACTGAGACCCTCAGATCTCAGCACACTCCTTCCCCCATGCCCCTGGTCATGCACAGGACAACTACATTCATTCAACTTCACCCAAGATCATTACCATCTATGACATGGCTTTGAAAGACCACCCTAACCTTCCCATGTTCCTGGACTGGAAGAAGCTCAGCCAAATATCAGAGAAGCTGCCAGAGAAGAGTTCAGAAGCGTGTGAAGACCACCCATCATCTGGTGGTGGGTCTCTGCACTGCCATTCACACACCACTCCGTCCATATTAACTGACGCAGCTACCTTCTCCTGAAGCCAACTTAGCTTTGAAGCAAATCCCCATCATCTGAACGATGGAAACGTAGACTTTCTTTTACCTGCTAGTCAGTTTAATGGGGAGAACTCAAGCTCCAGCTAGTACCACGAAAGAGGGAAGGAAACTTCAGGACAGAGCCCAGGGAAGCTTCCATGAGGAGGGCGGTTTGAACCCAGTGCTGGGGAAGAGTCAACAAGAGGCTGGTCGGGACTGAATCTTGGAAGGTGGCTTGTCCTGCTGGAAAGGAACAAAGCCCAACTTAGCCTTCTGAGGTTGAATTATTAGAAGCTGCCCTTCCTCCAGGAAACAGTAAGCCTGATGCAGCAGGAGCATGAAAGCACACATCCATACTCACACAATCCTGACAACGCAACGAGGCAAAATGACGCACAATCGCTTGATAAGATGGAGGGGGTGATTGGGAGAGTTTTAAAGCTGCCTGCAACCACCGTTGCCTTCACTCTTCACCTCCCTTCACAAAAGAAAAATCTCTTCAGGGGGCTCAAAGGATTATCCCAGCTTTGCCCAAGTAATCGGGGCAACACTTGGAATAACCAAAGTCTCCCCCCGTCCTTCCAGCTCTGAAAATTAGAGGAGGAGAGAGGATGGGAGACCCTTCCTCTTTGTTCTCCTCACTCTGGGGCAGCTTCTCCACTTAGGGAGGTTTGGAGGTCAAGGCCCGCCAGGTAGAAGGTGCTCCCTAGACCTACAACCAGATTAGCTGCACTTCATTCCTGGCAAACTAGCTTTAAAGGGAGCTGAACTCCTTTGTTCAGTCTCCACCCTCCAGGGCCAATCGCTTTTTCTGACCCCAGCTAACTGCGAAGCAAGAAGCGGTCTGCACGCCAAAAAAGTGCCAAAGTTTGACAAGCGTTCTTCCCACCCAAGCCCTCAGCGGCCCAAGGACAAAGGGAGCTGACTCCAGAGGGCCAAGATGGCTTCACAGCCACTGACGGTGCCACCCTGCGAGGAAGCACATTTGCGCCCTCCCGTGCTGAAGCTGCAAGGCGGCCGCACGGGGCAAAGTACGGTCCGTTTCGTGCCCTTTCCCGCTCTCTCTTCCTCTCCATGGGCAGACCTTTGCCCCTCACCTGGGCAATTGGGCCGCTGGTGGTCCAGACCGCCCTCCATGGGCACCCGATTCGCCGCGGCTCTCCTCTCCACTTCAGAAGGGCATCCCGGCTGGCGGAGAGCAGCTCAGCCGGAGAGCCGGGGAAAGCGTGGTGCAGCGTACCCCAGACCCTCAGCTGCCCTCCCTCTGCTTCCGGTAAAGGTTGTTTTCGGCAAAACGTCATCCCCCCACAGCCAATGCGCATCCAGCCCCTGCAGCTGGCTATTGGGGATTTCTCTTCTGCTATCGCAACCGAGCATCGCTGGGGATTTATTGATTTTTTGACACAGTTAACAACAGCAAATCTTTATCGCTGCAAACCCTGACCCCATTAATGGAGGAGCTCTTACCAAGCCTGTGTAGCAACCGAGGCCCGTCTCTCCACCCTCAGCTGCATCGGCACCAGCTCAAGAGCAGAAATTTTAGGCCAAGGGTCGATCCCAGGGGACAAAAAGTAGAATCAAAGTGCCCTCGCCAAGGCTGGAGCGGAGCCACGCTATTTTCCTGCATGATCAAGGGGATTTAGGCCATGATTTTAAGTCAGATCTGGGGCTCACGGTGAGGAAAAAGCGTTCACATTCCCAACACATGTCTAATTTCAAGGGTCAACCCTGCACATTGGGCAGGAAACAGAATTGCCTTTCTGGGTGGTGCTACTTGCGCCATGCAAAGAGTAACCAGCCTTGGGAAAAAAATTGGGGACCAACAGATTTCTCTCCCAATTCCAACCTTTGGAATTTTTGGTGGGAGCTATAAAACAAAGAAAAGCTGCTCAAGAGCTACTCTGGCATGAGTCTTCTTGCCAGGCCTACTGATGAAGGAAATTTTCATAAACGTGCCCGCGTGCCCGATTTTTTAAGGAAGCATTTTTCAAACTTAGCACCTTTAAGAGGTGTGGACTTCAACTCCCAGAATTCCCAAGCCAGCACTGCTTTTAGGCTTTGCAAAATCCAAGGGGATTTGCTCCGCCAAAGAATTTCAGGTTTGCCAAAGAAAGAAAATCAAGATGGGAACGAGGTCATCTGGACCAGGGGCTCTGTCCTCCCTCTTCACAAAAGCTCCGCTGAACGCTGCTGGTGCCAAGGGTCTCAGGGAAGTTTTTCCAGCAAAGGGGAAGCGAAGTGCACAAGAAATAACACTGCAAGGGGTCTGCTGAGAAATGAGGAAGCCAGAGGGAAGATGGCTTGCTGGATCCTGATTTGAACCCAGAGCAAAAGAGGGCCATCTGAACAACTGCATTCAGACCTACCAGTCACGGGCCTCTTTGAACAGCAGGGAGGGTCTTCCCCCTTCCTCCCCGATTCAGATTCCCACCGTGCCACAGGAAGGCTGACAGCTTCCCGTTGGGCTTGTGGTGGCCACTTCTTCTGCCCTCAACTGACTTCAACCCTGTCCCCCATTTTCAACCTGCTGACCCCCTCAATCTCCTGCAAAAATTCCACTGACGTTGGGGTGCCCTTCCTTGCTTTCTGCTCGGTTTCCACTCTCCTGCAGAAATTCTTGGGGAGAATTTCTCATAAACAGGAACCCTGAATGATACCATCACCCCAAGCAGGGAGATGGCCTTAGAGAGCTGATGATACCCTGGCAACAAGGGCTGCGGGTTCATGCCAGGAACAAGCGGTGATCTCCTCTCCCCTGCCAGGGTGGGGGTGACTGTGTCTCGTAAAGGGAGCAATCCTCAGTGGCTTTTTCTCCTGTTCTGCGCCACTGGCTTATCGGCCTCACCGTAGTGCCTCTGCCTTCTCCTTGCCCTAAAATCCCAAGAGGCCCAGAAGAAGTCCAGTTGGGCTTGGACAGCTTCCCTGGAGCCTTGAAGCTGCACGGAAGGGGGTTCCAGGCAGCCACGAAAGGAAGCAGAATAATGAAAAGGCTCAGCCTGGGGACTCAGTTCCTCCCACTTCAGACCGCCCCATGCAGCGGGATCCCACCAAGCACTGTGCGTTGGCAGAACATTGCCAGCCACCTGAAAATGGGCCCAGATCAATTTGAAGATGTGCCAGTTGGGTGTCGCAGTTGTCCTGGCGATGGGAACGGAGTCTCCGTTGGCCGCTGGCTGTCCAGCTTTCTCTTGCCGATGTCCTGATCCATCCAGGTTCCTCTCTTGCACTCAGCCACAACCTTGAGGAGGCTAAGCAGAGCGTGGGTGTGTGGCTACTGGGGTTCAAGCCCCACCCTGGCCGGGGCCATCCTTCAAGGATCCCACGAGTCCACGATGGGTGGTAGTGCACTAAACGTCCCGTGCCTGGCGGATTGAGGCCACGTTATCCCCAGCATGCAACGGGCTCCCACTGCCCGGCTCTCTTCCCCCCGGTAATCTAAAACAAATATGACTATCTAGTGTAAAACTCTGCTAGGAGCGATAAAGGAAAATAGCTGGAATAATTTTTCCCACCCACACATACCAATGAGAAGAGGAAGAAAGGGCTGTGCAGGCGTGCACACACACACACGCACAACTTTTATCAAGAGGATCACGGGCAACCCTGCCCCGTCCATCAGAACGGGCTGTCCTGCCTCTGGCTGCCCTGCGCCACCTGATAATCAACCTTGAGGTTTGCATAGAGAACTTCAGGCAGAGAGAGATTAGTCAGACAGAGTCACAACAGAGATAAAAAAAGAAAGAAAGAAAGGAAGGAAGGAAGAAAAAAAGAAAGAGAGTTTGGTGGTTCTTTGGGGTGGGGGGAGGAGAGAAATGGCATAAAAATAGAGGTTGGAGAAAGGAAAAAGACAAAAATGCTCTTAAAGGAGAGAGCAGCGAAGGACTTCTGGCAGGTTTGGGCTTAGCGAGAGGCGGCAGTTTAGCTGAAAAAACAAAATGGGACGTGCACACCAACCCCAAATGCACGCACTGGAGACGCGCGTGAGTGCTTGTTGCGCCCTTGTGTCAAACTCTTCCCATTTTCCTTTAACGCAAGAGTTGGGGGCTGGAGCACTCCAAGCGTTTGGTCGCAAGACCCCCTCGGAAGGCACCAGGGTTCCAGGGGGGTGCGCCCGAGAGTCCCCCCCAGCGGCTCTGCCCCCTCCCCCTGCCTCAGGTCCCCACCTGCCCTTCCACCGAAGGGCTCCGTGGGCCGGCCGAGCAGATGGCTATCTGCCTTGCCCTTTGAGATCCAGAGGGCTGGCGGGAAGGAAGGGCTCTGACGCTCAGTCCACCGATCAGCTCCATTAGCTGATAAACAGGCTCTTTACACCTTTAAAGAGGCGCCTCAATTAATCAGCCGGGGGCGCATTCACTGGTTTCGGTGCAGGTGCTTACGGGGGAGAAAGGCTGCTGTTTCACACGCCCTCTGAGCGGGAGACACGGAGGGTGGGGGACGCACGCCCCTCTAAAGAAAGCCCGGCACTCAGCAAAACCCTACAGAAACCCTTTTCTTCTTCACAAAAGCAATCATGCGGATTCAACTTAAACCAGCCAGCATGCAAGCAAAATAATCTCAGCCACCCCCGGCCTCCCTGCGGTCGTTTCCAATGTCTCGAGTGCTCCGAGAATGCTGAAGCGGCACAACCATTCAGAGCGATAAAGACCTACGTACGCTCCTGCGCACCCGCCCAAGTTCAGGATCCCTTCTGGGCAGTCAGCCTGCAGGTTTTAGAAAAGTTGGGGGAATTTTGTCCCAGAGACCCAGAGAGGGCTTGCGATGTGGCAATCTGGCTGAAACCATGCCAGGGTGGGACTCCATCTGGGGACAGTGCATCAATGCCCTGATGGAGCAAAGCAAACATGAATGTCTAGCAAGTCTCAAAGAGATGAATAAATAACTTGTGCAAGATGATTTACTGACGGTTGCTTGCTTGGTGTCTTAAGGCGACTGAGAGAGAAAGTCCAGCGTGGGTTGGCTGAAAAATCAGCCACCGTCTCCCCCCCATTTTATTAAAGGAAGGAGAAAGGAAACAAGGACCAAACTCTTTGGCCTCTGCAATTGCGGGCAAAAGCTCTTTATCTTGGAGACAAAAAGAAATAAGAGGTGACAAATGGAGGTGAGCAGAGAGACGCAAGGCTGCAAGTCTATTCGAATACCGAATGGCGTGTGCAAAGGAAGGAGCGCATAAAAAGGCAACAGGACAATAAAACTCCATGCCAAATTGCAAGTGGGGTTAGTAACCCAACGCTTTCTCCCCTTCTCCTTTTGTCTTGAAGAGGTAGGTAGAACTTTTGGAGGCGTGGTTAGTGTGGGCATGCACCCATGCGCATGCTCAGCCTGAACTACCTGCAAGCCAGGAGCATCGCTTGGCGAACAGAGAAGCTGCTGTGGAAAGTGATCCTCTTGGTCAGTAGAAGAATATGCAGAGCATCACAGGGAATGGATGGATGAGGAGAGATGCTTTTTTTGGCCAGAGATTAAGCCAATTCATGATGATTGACACTCCGGAGATGGCACCACCACCAGATCTCGTCTGAGCTCAAAAGCTAAGCAGGGCCAAGCGTGATTCATACCTGGATGAACCTCAACCTGTAGACTAGGCTGGGAGGCTGAAATCCCTCCCGGAAGGCGGAAGTTACCCAGATGCATCCATGAAGGAGCCGGCTTCCTCAGAAACTTGACTTGACCTGAACCGGGAGCAGGTGAAAGGTGTGCTGTTCTTGAGAATCGGTCAAGGGTTTTGACAGGGGAAAGAGGTGGGAGGGTGTGGTTGCCTTGGACAAACATGCCACCAGGAGAGAGAGGAGGTTCGTCTCTTCCAGACTGTTCTTCCATCCCTCTTGTCGTTTCTGATGGATCATCAGAGATTAGAAAGTATTGCTAACTTGGGCCAGGTCACCACCCAGCGAGGCCTCTGGATTTGGTCCTGGAAGAACGCGACGGTCTGGCTTGGTGGACCCAGGAACAGTCACCCGAGCAGGTCAGGGTCAAATCAACCACTATTCCTGGATACCGGACTCCAAGTAAGCATGCAGCCTGACTCCCCCTGGGCCCAAAGGGCTGTCTGCATCTGGGTTTTATTCTTTCCAATGTCCAGGCAAGCGGCTGGTCTTCGTGGAGATCTGGATCCCCTCGAAGCTTCTGCAGCAAAGAGGAAAATGGAGCGGGCTGCCCTCTGGAGCTCCAGCAGGCTTTCTCTTCAGCTGGATCTGGCTTGTTGGGACCTCTCTGGGAAGATCACGGCAGCTCCAAGCAGCAGGGGACTCTCCGCATCTCAGCTCGACCTGGGGGTGGGGGGCAAGAAAGAGCAGGCAAGTCCCCCCTGCATGGGGATGGCTCCAGAGGCTGAGCTGCGAACTTGACAGATGGGGAAACAAAGGCAAGAGGCCGTTCCACCTGCAACGATGGCGCCCGAGTTGAGGATTATCCGTTGGAGCCATCGCAGATTTGTGCATCAGAATTTTAAAGCAGCCAAGACCCTTCCGGCGAGCAAGGTCAGACGGGGGATTAAAGGGCAAAGAAATCCGCTTCCTTCTCATTGCGTCTGGCACACCGGGCAGCAGCGACACGGACCTCTCTGCCCCACGGCCACCCCCAGGGGCCGATGCTGCAGCTGTGGGCCTGGAGAGAGGCATCTGCATGGGGGAGCTAGGAACTAAGGCACAGCCCCCATTAACGGCTTCAGAACGAAGGCCCCCAAAGGCCCCCCTTGCGGCCGTTTCTGTGAGCAGGGCCACATTCCCAGGGTCTGCGGAGTGCGGGAGAGTGACCCGAAGCCGTGTGGCGATCCCTGACGCTCTCCCACGTTGGCCGCCAGCTGCTGGCCTTCAGGGGTAGACTTCCTTTGAACACGGCGGTTCCACACAATTCCCCTTGCCCACAGTGGTTTTTCAGGTGCATCTGAGGACCTGCTGGGCCGCGTGCCTGTTTTCTGACCTGCCTGACATCCAGCCGTGAGGCAGCTCACAGAGAAGATCCTTGTCCTTTCACCCTCTAGGGGCAGCAGCAGCAACACTGCTTTTGTGATTGGCTTGATAGGGGCATCTGGGGATAGACCTAAACTCAAGCCGAACCGCCATGACAAGCGGGTCCGAACTGGGCAGCTTACCTGGGCAGTCCTCAGCCCCAAACCACCTCTGGCGCCTTTCCAGGGACAAAGGAAACCATGGCTGGAAGCCCAAAGTAGACTCAAAACAATGAGACTCAAGGGCGATAAGGCGGTCCCTCCCTGAAGTTGCCAAGGAAGGAAGGAAGAAAGCAAGGGAGAGATGGATGGATGGATGGATGGAAAGAAGGATGGATGGATGGATGGTGGAT
>JANHZU010008304.1:17104-32004 GCA_032468055.1 Acrochordus granulatus
GGAGAGGAGAGGAGAGGAGAGGAGAGGAGAGGAGAGGGAAGGGAAGGGACTTCCTGGATGGAGAATCTGGAGTCTGAAGTCTCGGGAGTTCCTTCTCTTGAATGCCTTTCACTTAATTTACACAGCGAGAGAGAGGACTCTGTTGTGAGATTTCCCAGGTGAGCGCATCGTGCGGTGCTGCCGTACATTCTGGCAAGGTCAGTCAAATGCACAGTAACAGAGTAAGCCATGCGGCGGAGTAGGCAGAACGCATGCGTGCTGCCGCTGGTATTGCAATGGAGTAAGCCACGCGGCATTTCCTGAACGGGAAATACAGAGCGCGCTGACTGATGATGTGCAAGGTATGGCGTGAAAGTTTCTCGTCATGTGAGTCGCAGCTCGTCTAGCAGAATACATTTTATTAAATATTTTTGGGCATCTTGTGAGTTTCACGTCTTGTGAGTTAGTCATCTTGTGAGGTACCACTGTATTTTAACTGTAAGCCATCCAGAGTTGCTGGAAGCAAGATAGGCGGTGAATAAATTCAATCAATCAATATTTATTTATTTATTAACGCTGCTGAACAAAATACGACTCTTGGTGGCTTACAATAAAAAACATAAAAACAAAACTATATAATAAAAAACAATTAAAACCATTCGCAAGTCCATAAAAACCAGCTGGACAGAGAGGGGAGGAGCGAGAATATATATATATGGGGGAAGGAGGTTGGTATTTCTTAAATCTAAGAATTAATATAAATTTAAAAAATAAATTTAATAAATGCCTTTTGAAACCACAGCAGCTTAATTACTTGGTTGGCGCTGATTCTCTCTTTGCACTTCCCCTCTCTTAAATTATCTGTTTTACAACATTACTGCCAGGATTAAAAATCCTAAAAATCAGGGGATGCAGCAGTCACAAATACGGAATCGAATTCTTTGATAATGCAATGGAAGTCAAAGAATGCAGTGGAAAAATGAATTTGGCCCGGTCTTCCTAAATTCCACAATTTCTCGCTTCTTTTATCTGACTCTTACAGAATCATCTTTTGGGGAGCCAAAGCTGATTTGTACTTGGCCAATCATTAACATGGATCTCGACGTCACAAGCCAGGAATGATAGGTTTGCTCATTCGAGTTGTATTTTGGCCCCTTATCTTTTCCCAGTTTTTCCCTTGTTTATTGATCCAGGCTTCTGCTAAACGCTCAGGCATGTGCAAAATTACGCGCGCACCCCTTGGCAGCAGGCAAAGCACATCCACTCCGCTTTTCTCGTTAGCGATCCAGAGATAATTTTAGAAAAATTCCTCCCTTCCCTCCCTGCTCCCAGTTCTGCTTTCGATCATTTGGTGGCGTTGAAGATGCCACATTTTGTGGCCTTATTTTTGGAAAAGAGTACAGTAAAGGAGATTTTTTTCCCCTCTTTTATTCTTTTCCAAAAATAAGGGTGAAAATGGCAGGGGATCTTCCCGGAAGCCAACTTCCCATTTCCCCCTCCAGATTACTTTTCAGTGCTACTACTTTTGGCTGTGTGTGTGTGGTGGGGATCCGGAAGGGTAGAATTGCCTTTTGGCTTCCATCCCCGTCCTTCAAACTCTCCACCATAGAAGAAAAAAGGTGCAGATATCATCTATGGCACCCCATTTGTCAGGAGAGCAAGATATCAAAGGGAGCATGGAAAGGACTGGAGGGGATGAAGATGAAACTTCCCTTTGCTAAGAAAGATGCGCATAGCCAAGCCTCCTGCTCCCACCAAGACTTCAGCCTGAAGGAGAAAGACCCTAAGTTGGGGCAAGGAGGTCCTCACCTGAATGTTCTTCTCACAATCTGTCTGGTGGTGCAAGAGCAGCTCGCTTTCCAGCAGGAACCTCTTGCCACACTTGTTGCAGATCTGCATCCGGCTGTGCGTCACGTTCATGTGTTTCTCCAGGTACCAGCGGTTGTTGAAAACCCGAGGGCACTTCTTGCAGGGGAAAGGTTGCTTCTCCTCCAACTTGACCTTCTGGCCTTGGCAATCCTCTTCTTTCTTCTGCTTCTTGCCTCTCTGATCCTCCCCACCCTCCTCAGCCACTTCATCTTCCTCCTCCTCTCCTTCTTCTTCTTCCGTGGCAGCTTCAGCCATTTTTGAGGAGCGGGCTGACTTGGTGGCCTTGGCAAGTTGCCTGGTCCTGTGAGGGTCCCCTGCCTTCTCCTCTTTAATCTCAACCACTACGGCCTTACTGTCATTGTCCCCTTTGTCCTCCTCTTCCCCTTCCTCCTCCTCCTCCTCCTCCCCCCCTTCAGAGGTATCTTCCAAGTCCTCCTCTTCAAAGTGCTCTTCATCTTCATCACCCATTGCTGCAATCTCATCCTCATCTTCCTTGCCCCCATTTTCCTCTTCTCGATCCCCTGCAGAGGAATGGCCTTCTCCTTCTGGATGCCCAGCCTCTGTAGACACTTGGTTGGCAGTTGAAGGCTGTCCCTCTGACCCTTTGGAGACATTGAGGGTCTGGTTGTTAAGGTTGACCTCCACAATGATTTGTTCACCACGACTGTAGGAACCTCGGCTGCCCAGGTGCGCCTCAGACACGTCCCCTTCCATCTTGCAGACACCACTTTTTTCCTCCTTGTAGAACTTCTTGCTGGTCTTGGCAGGATGGTTCGGGTTGCCGTCTTCTACCCGCACAGAATACGGGATGTTCCCTTCCCGGGCAAAAATTTTGGGATGTGGGGGATCCATTTCTTGCTTGATGTCACAGCAGAACTGGGGGGGTGGCCCAGCTTTGCTGCAGTTCTCTGGAGTCAAGGCCATATTGCTGGTCATGACGAGGTTGAGAGCTCGGGTGGCGATGAGCTCCCGGCAGGAGGAAGCGATGCTGCTCACCTGCAAGAGAGATGCAGCGTTCAGGACATCCTGGACGTTGGAGGTGTTGACTGACAGCTTTGAGGTGTAGATGAAGTTCAGGACCTGCTGAAGGCCGAGAGAGGTCAGTGCCTCCAGGGAAAGCTCCACCCGGTGGAGCTGCTTGTTCTGGGTGAAGAGGGAGTGAAAGAACTGGCTGTAGGCAGCAAGGACCCCCTTGTGGGCTGGGAAGATGCTCTGCTGTTGCACCAGGACGATGTCCACGTCACACAGGTCTGGCTGGAAGAGGCGCTGCTCGTTCAGTCTGTCCATCAAACAAGCGAAGTGGAGGGCAGCATCTTCTACCAGAGAAAACTAGCATAAACAGAATGTCATTGCCTATTAAAACTTGTTAGAAATGGAATAAGACTCTTACCTGCGTTATTACTCTTTTTCTTCCCCCACATCTCATTTTAATAGTAACACATATTGAATATATTTACTGTGTTTCCAGGGTCACTGTAACAGCAATGTGTAACATGGATTTCAGTCATTTTCCACTTGACACGCAGACATGCTCACTGGAAATTGAAAGCTGTAAGCAAGCAAGTACTAAAAAGCATACATTGATTCCTTAAAAATGATTTCTAAGTAGGTTTCCATGCCATTCTTTCAGACAGCATTCTAATACTGCAGCAGATGTTGTTTGCATTCAGAAGATTCAGCCTTCTCCTTCTTAGTCCCTAAAGATTTGTGTCTAGGCTGATTTAGTTATTTTGCATAAAACTAACCAACTTTTTAAAAAAACTTTTGAAAAGTTGGTCTGGTTTATGCAAAATAGCTATAGATAACAATTTAGAGCAAATAATCTGGAAACTATAAAACCATTTATTTGCTTACTTATATGTTATGGAGATACTGATGATAAGGTGTTCTGCTGAAAGATGTACAGTTCTTATTAAGTAGTCGATAAAGTGGCAGCTACCCAACTTCATACTTAGGAAAAAATGCCAGCTTTTTGTTATGCTGGTATCAATAACACTGAAGGGGTAAAACTTGCAGTTCTTTCTGATGCAATTTTCATCCAATCAATGCTCTTAATATCAATGATAAGGGGCAAGTTTTAATATCAATGATAAGGGGCAAGTATGTTTGTAATAGCAAGAATTAAAATGTGATGTGTATAAGATAGGAAGAGAGATCATAAGAGTTGAAATATAAGACATTACAGAGTATCAGGTTGGTGAAGGTTGCACTAAGCTAATGTGCTATATGTTGCCTGGATTCATTGCCATAAATATTTTTCCCTCTACAGATGCTTATACTGAAGATGATCTCATGCTGTACTGGAAGAATGGGAATGAGTCCTTGAAAACAGATGACAGAATATCATTATCTCAGTTCCTTATACAAAAATTTCATACTACCACAAAGCTTGCTTTTTATAGCAGCACAGGTAAGCCAACATGGATTACTCCAACAACAGGGAATTAAATTTCCTCTCATTCCAGCTTTGCTGGCATGCCAGCCAATCATTAAATATACATCTTTGTCCAAATTACTACAAAAATTTAACTACTTTTTATAGTCCTCCTCAATCCTTTTTGTAATAGGACTTCATTTAATCTCTATCTAAAAGTTCTAGGTTTTTTTTTCTGAGTGTTAAACTCACTGGATTATGATAAAAAAAATCCTAGGTAAGATTAGTGGTCTTATTAGCCAAGCTCTTTGAAATCCATGTTATGTCAGTTTTTGAGAAATATCTATGTCTTCTTGAAAAGAAAGTATATTCTCTAGAGTTTTCATTCTTTTGTCTCTAAGAATCTACCAATGCCAAATTATCCATCAGATCAAAAAAGAACTTTGGTAACTTTCCTTGATTAATCTTGGAAAGTTGAAATCTTGAAATTCTGTCAAGCTGTGGAAAAATTACTCCTTTCTAATCTCCCAACAGAAGCCAATTCTCAAATGAAAACATTGACATTTAAACCATCAATTATGAAAGAAATTATCTTTGATGTCATTTGACATATCAAGTCCAACAATTATAAATTTAATCCATTGTAATTCTACTTCAGCTGCAACATATCTACTATGATCATCAGACAACAAAAGCTGTGGTTTCAACTGTGATTTTATCTATAGCACCATACCATTAGTCTTTTTCAAATCTGCTGATATGTTATTCACCCAAAGACTTATATGTCTTTTTTTCTTATATGCATTTCTTGCAAATAAATTACATCATAGTTCAATTTCTTCAAATAGTGAAAAATCTTTTTTCTTTTTTGAAGAACATTAGATCCATTTATATTCCATGTTACAATTTTTAAGCCATACTTAAGGGAACAATCTGTCAAAGTTTTTAGCTGTGGCTCTGGCTGCTATTATCTTGGTCTGGATAGGACAAACAACAAAACTATATCTTGGAGGAGTCAGAGTCAGCTGTTTGGTGGTGGTGATCCCTGCCATGAGGCAACACTTGTGACCCCTGGGAGCTGCCCCTGGAGACTTCCCTAAGCTCAGCTGCGCGGCTGTTCAGTAGCGGAGGAAGTTGGGCTTGGGGCAATTGAGACATTTTTGATGAAATTTTTTTCTGTGGTGACATGGATCAGCTGCTGGAGGTGGCAGTGACTAGACAGCGAGACAGTGTTGATCACCTGAGAGTCAGAGGATGGCCAGAGTCAGTTTTGGACCTTGGAGAGGAGCCATTAAGAACTGGGCAAGAGTGCAGGGCTTTTTGGAAGATCATATACTGTAGACCCTGAGACAGCGCATGTGAAGCCTGGCCCATGTTTAATTGACTATGTGGGGAGATTAAGCAAGACCATGGGGATATCATGTCCATTTGAGGGGCAGAGGAGGCAGTGGCGGCCATGTTGGAAGAAGCACTATTATCTTGATCTGGATAGGATAAACAACAAAACTATATCTTGGAGGGGTCAGAGTGACCTGACTGATTGGGGGATGTTTCCAGGGTGAGAGCTGGGGCCAGCCTGAGTGTGTGTGTTGGATGGGTGGAGCCCCTCACCCAGAGTAAGAGCTGGATGGAGGGGCTCATGAGTACACCCACCCTCTAACTAAAGTGAGACGGCTTAATGTGGAGGGGTGGGCATTGGATGTGCAGAGGGAGGGGAGACGTAGAAGCCCTGTGGGTGCTGAGAGCTGCCAAGAGTCATATTTGAGTTTGGCAGCATACAAATTTAATAAATAAATAATAAATACTAAACAGTCATCCTCAGAATCCCTTTCAAATATTTTTGTTTTCAAAAATCAGGTCCTTGCATATATTTTAGAAGGGATTTTAAGTCAACATAGCCATTAACTGAAACGACTACAGAAATTATTTTATAATGTTTACAAAAAGATTTAAGAAATATAATCCAAGAAGATTGTATTACCAGAATATTCACAAATATGAGATTTCCAGGGCAAGATTACAGTTGAATTAAAGAATGGCTTTCTAATTGCTCGTCATGTACTTAAAAGCAATGTACTGAAAGATAATAACTTGCCTGAAGAAATGCTTCAGTTTAATAACTTCTAAAAACGTTCATACAGAAAGGTTAGAGAGGCTAGAGACAAGGAGCTGAATTAATTCTTCTACAAGCAGTTGTTAAGAGAACTTAGTAGAAGCAGAATCTTTCTATTTGTTAATATGTCACTTGCCCACCTGCTCCAGTGTGAGCGAGGGTCTTTTGACAGCAGGACATGCATGCAGCCTTAAGGAGAATAATTGCTTCACAGAGACGACGACTGTGGTAGCTTTTGTTGCCTTTTTTGCCTCTTTCACTATGAACAAGAATATTTATAGAAATTCGGTGAAAAAGCAGAACTATTTGCGGCAGACTTTCCAAACTTCCCTGTGTCTTTCTCCACCTGTTTTCCATGGCTACATTCTAGCAACCAGCCACTACAAAGTCTCCTCTTCTCGTCCCCTCAGGTTTTCACTGTGGGGAGGGAGGGAGGGAGGGAAGGAAGGAAAGGATGGATGGATGGATGAATGGGAGAAAGGGAGAGATGGATGGATGGAGGGATAGAAGGAAGAAAGGAAAGAAGAGAGAGACGAGAGGAAAGAAGGGATGAGAGGAGAGGAAGGAAGGAAGGTCTGGAATGGACCAGACTTCGCTAGTTTCAGGAACAGAAGCCCAACTCTCGGCTGCCCTGCCCGCCCTCCGCGCCTCCAAGCCTGCCAGTGCTGACGCACGGCGGGTCCTGCCAGATAAAAAAAGAAATCCAGGCCACTAAGAGTGTCCTCTTTCTCTCCCTTTCCTCTCTTGGCCGTTCTCCTCCTGATAAGTGCGGTGCCTGCACGGGCACTGATAGAAGGCCTCTCACGGCGGTTCGCGCAGAAAGGAAGAGCCCTATCAGCCCTGCATCGCCGGACCGAGGCCGGCTCCCAGCCCACAGAAATCAATATCGCTCCAATTGCCACAGTGGAGATGGGCTGCGCGGAGCGATAATGAAGTCTCCTTCACAGAGAGAGTGCAGAGGGACAACCGGGGTTCGGGGGCGGGAAGGGGCTCGTTTTCAGGGCCTCTTCGCAGCCTCAGGCCAAGCAGGCAGGCGTGCAGGATTTTTCCAACGGGATCGGAAGTCGGGGTGCGAACACAGTCGGGGTCCTCGCCTGCTCCGAGTCGGAGGAGTCCCACTTGAGAATTATCCTCGGGGTCACTCTGACCCAGGATGGCCCAACCTGGGCCAGTCTTCCCTCCTGCGGCAACTGTGGACTTCAAGCTCAGCTTGTGCACGGAAAGCAGTTGTGGCTGCATTAGCCAAGAAATGCTGTCACAGTTTTGGGATCTGTCAGTCAGAACTGTTGACAGAAATACTGGGCATTGCTGAATTTCAGTCAAAGGGTGAATGCATTTTATATTTGTCACTGCACCGAAGAAAGTCGGAAGTTTACTCTCTGTTTATCGTTTTTATACGCTGCCAATCTCGGAAGCGGCTCTAGGCGGGCTCACAAAAGACATAAATTAAAACAATAAAGCAAAATGTGAGCAATAAGCCAGTTAAAATGGCAAGACGAAAGGAGGGGAGCAAAAAGCAGGAACGATTAACCCAACAACCACCTCCGTGATGACAACCCCCCCCGGGAGCCCCAAGCTAACTTGCAGAACTGGGTCTTCAAGCCTCTTCTGAAGGCCACAGGGAGGAAGCGGGTCTTTCTTTTTTAATTTCTTTCTCTCCCTTGACCTCTTGCGCCCTGCCCCCCATTTTTTCTGTTTGAAGAAATGTAATAAATCTAATTAAAAGTTGCACGGACTTCAATTCCCAAAATTCCCCATCCGGCGCAGGAGAGAGGGCGAGAAACGCTGGGGAAAGCAGTGAGTTCCCATCACTGATCTCGCAACCCCTTTCCACGCGTGCTTCCCCAGTCGGCCCCGGGGGAGAAGAGGGGGATGCCCCCTCCAGACGTGGGCCAGACAGGGGCAGCTGAAACTCAGTTTTCACCTGGGTCATTCTGGGTGACGGTAGCACTCCTAAACTGAGCATCCAGTCAACAATGAGGATCTGACAAAACAACGAATAAAAGTGAAAGTATGAATCCCAGAAACGCCTCTTCCCTAGGAAAAGGAGTCGGCCACAAATGGCCACCTGGCTCATTCACCTGAGCCAGCTTGGGAGCTGTTCCCTGAGCCCATCTTCCGAGGCAAAAAATACAGAGAACAAAATCCACGCGCGTCTAAGATGAACTTAGTTTTTAAAAGTTTAAGTAAGCTGACAGGCTCACACATCTCTGTACGAGTGGCTGCCCACCTCCTTCGATGCCCGTGGGGAGACGGGCAGCCAATCCCACGGAGACGTGTGAGCCTGTCAATCTATTCCAAGTTTTAAAGGCTGTTCGTCTTCGTGGCTCGTGGAGTTTATTCTCTGTATTTTTCTGCCTCGGAAGATGGGCTCAAGGAACAGCTCCAAAGCTAGCTCAGGTTAATAAACTGATTTCATTTATCCCAGCGGTCGACTCCATTTCCTTGGTAACCGACAAACAATGCTGGTTACAGATTAGATCCACAGTCAGTGTTTTGGGAGGCAGGAATTCCAACATTTGCCCTCCAGGATGCTTAAAATGTGGTGGGAAGAAGATCAGAAGCCGGGCCAAGGTCCATCATTGCCACTGACAATCAGGGGCCAAGTCGGGCTCGGCTCCCAAAGGGCAAAGGCCAGGGATGGGAGAGAACAGATAACCAAGGAGAAGGTGTGGACCTTCTGCAGATCCATTTCCGGCCAAAGCATCCAGGAATAGCCAAGGATATCAGCCTGGCTGTGAACAGACATTTCCCTTCCTGGACTAGGAGACAGAAGTGGGGAGGGGAGTTAGAGAAGAAAGAAAAGGGGAAAGCAGATGGATGCTGGCAGAAATGCTCTTCAAAAACAGCTGGAGAAAGAGTGGGAAAATGCCTTCAGGCCATGGAAGGAATCTCCAGGCTGCCTGTAAGTTGGCCATCTTTCCAAAACGACCCAAGTGAAGAAAGTGCGGGAAGGTATTTTTAGTAATCCTCCCATCTTGATTCAAGAACCAAAACCCATAAAAACAACAGATGAAGATATCCGAACTCTCAGAGCAGAAATGGGGCAAAGCTGACACTGCATAGCAACTCTGGTGCCACTCATTTCATTGTACATGAGACCTGGAGACCATCTTAGGCAAGCATGATTTTTTACCAGCCATGAAAGAAGAACCATACATGTAGGAGGGTACGAGTACACATATGTTCACGCATGCAAATGAAACGATAAATGCAGTGATGCTGTAAGACAATTCTTCCGTTCCTTGGCCAAACCATCTTGCAAAGTTCTTGTTAAGGTAAAATAACACCATTTTCCAAGCCATGTCTCTGAGTTGCTTGCAGAAAGATAGATGAATACACAAGATGAATAAGAAAGATAGATGAATACACAGGGAACTGCCTTTAAGTGGATGGGACCATGTTGGCTTGCTTGACCCATACGATCTACTAAGACCAGTGGTGTCTCACTATGGCTGTAGATCAGTGTTTCCCAACCTTGGCAGCTTTAAGATGACTGGGAGTTGAAGTCCACCCATCTTAAAGTTGCCAAGGTTGGAAAACACTGATCCAGATGAAAAGAAGACATTTTCTAGCCTAGCTCTGTACATGTTGAGCGTCTCTCCCTTACATGAGAGTAGTGGTGCATCAGGATCTTTTTCGGACCAAGGACCACATTTGACCTTTGGATGGAACTTTAAGAGATGCTCTCCCACAAGCAGACATTGCCAGGGCAAGGCCCTTTTGCACTCAAGGCAGGCACTGCCTTATGGGACCAGCCAATGGAGACCAGTTCACTGACTTTGATCTTTCACTTCCACTCACATTGGTCTATCCTAACAGGCAGTCTTAATCTTCACACTTCGGTTGAACCTGGCATCTCCTGCCAGGGAAGCATGCACCTTCACATGACCCAAGAGGGACACTTCATTTATATCCAAGCTACTGTACACATCACCCTGATTGGAGCCAGCATATATCTCACGTATATCTGAACTTCTGTTTTTACACTTCCTTACATTTCTCTTAACAGATGGAGACAGACACGCCCAACCGTTTCTCTGAATACCATGTCAGCTTACAGTTTAAAGTCCAAAGCAAACACCAGAAGCTGGATCCTGTTAATTCTCTGAACTAGAATCTTCCACAGTATTCACAGCTCCTGAACTTGCTTGTATTTGGAACGTTGCTTGATGTGCCACGAATTACAGTAAAGAAATTGCCATGGTCAACGCATGTGCTTTTGACGTGGAGAGAAAGCAATCAAATTGGTACTTCCTTCCCTAAGAGTAGACAACTCCTGTTGGAAGACTATTCTTAAAAAGGATCCCTTCCTTCAGAGCTCTCCTAAATGCATTTTTAAGCGTGAGTTTTGGGAGATAATTCACATGCCGAAGCCTGATGTTCTGTGAGACTTCACAATCAGACAGAACCAAGCTGAATCTGACACACATGGAGGCACTCAGATTTAATGCTCACAGTCAAGTTCCACTCTGAGGACCGTGTTCTTTTGAGAAAACAAGGAGAGGAGACTTACCTGGTCCCGTCCACAGCTCCATCTCTGGCATTTGTGGCTTCTCTGACCCTTCTAGGTTCTCCATGTTCTCTTTGGATTCGGCCTCTGAAATCAAAAGAGGAAACATCACAATTGCACTTCAAAACCCACAAAGAAGATATGATCAGTGGTTAGGGCAAGAGATTTCTGCTCAGCGATTTGCATGGCTCCATCTCAGCCAGAGTGCCCATGAAGACGTAAAAGAGGGCACTAGAGAGCAAACTCTCAGGGTATTTTCTGGAATCATGGAGAAGGTCCACATAAGAAGATCTTCTATAGGATCCCTCCCTTGTTTCCCATTGTTTCTGTTTTCTTCTTCCTGCAAAAAACCCTTTAAGGAAATAAAACTAATGGAGCTAGGAACCTTCCATCCAAAAATATGGCTGTTTTTCCCAAACAACAGGTGAGGTTCTCAACCTCAATATCATTTCCTCAAAGAAGAGGACTGTACCCACATTGGACCGAAGACGGGGATCAGAACCTTAGAATGGGGATCATTTAAAAAAAATCCTTGTACAAGGAAAAGGGAGCTCTATACAACTTTCTCACTGGCACAGCTGCTCTCCGGGCAATTTCTTCGTCTAATAAAGGGTTACCCATCCGCCTTCATTATGAGTTAATGCTGTCCATCTCCTGGGTTATCACTTCGATGTTGAGAAGAACTGGTCAACTGACGTTTAAGGACCCACAGGAAAAAGACTGATGTGGAAGTATTTATGTTCTCTTTTTTGGCAGTGATTTTGTCAGCGGGGAAGGTGAAGGAGCTACGCTGAATTATTTTGCCCTGGGTCACAAATAACTGGCTACCGCTTCTCAGGCCTCGCTTAGGGCCACCGAGCCCTAAAGCCACAGCAGAAGTCGCATCCTTCCTCTTCACCCGCCCGGATGGCTAACAATACTTCCAGACAGCGATGACCACGATCCGGCGAAAGGACGGAGCCACAAATACATTTGGAGCGCCCAGCAAGTCCGTTCCACGCCGCTCTCTGCCACGTGCACATGCACCAAACCAAGATCCGTGGTCCACCCTCCTTCCCATAAACGCGCCAGAGGAGAACCGGCAGAGGCGAACCGGCTCCTTCCAGCTGTGACTTCCAGGTTGTCTGGGCTGGGACCCTCAACAGGTTCGGGGCAGGAAGGAGGAGGCCTTCAACTGATAAATCTGGGGAGGACGGCTGGGCTCCCCCCAACCCAGGTCAACCCCAAGGGAAGAGAAACCCCGTCCTGGGCCAGTTCCACCTGGGCTGCCTTCACAGCAACTCGAGCACAATTGTTCTCGCCATTACCTGCTGGTTGCGATGGAGGTGATAAGCCAACCTGCATCAGGCAGTGTGAAAGATTAGTGGACACAGCGCATGTTTGCCTTTGCGAAAAATCCTGCTCCAATCCACGGGCCCCATAAAGTGCCGAGGGTGTGGGTCCGGGTGTGTGACGTCACAGGCCACGGGGGACTATTAATACAGGTGATGAGGGTGGGGAGGCGATGATTAACATCAAATAAATCAATTGGCGGGTATAAAAGTCCCATTATTTTGGGCTATAAATCAAAGTGGCTGGCACATTGATTGTTATCCATCGGGCTGAAAGCTTTTTGCTATGCGCCACAGGAGCAACAGTTATTGCAGCTGGCCTGTTATCACGCGCTATCGCCTCCTTTTATCACGGCGCGCTAGTGCCAGGTGCGCCGCCGCTGGAGAGATTTCTCTGCGGCTCTCTCGGCTCGCCCCTGTCCTCCCCCCGCGTCCCCCTCCTCTGCCGGAGGTTTGGAAGAGAAGAGCCTCGACGCCTGATGATGCCAACCCGTCTTCCCTTCTGCACGCCAACTCGGTGGACCAAAGCCTGCTGCTGAGCAAGACCCTTGGCCTTTCAGAAACCTCCTCCCAGCTCCCAGATCCAAACGCCATGCACGCTTTCCCAATACAAGTAGTCCTCGACTTATGACCACAATCGGAACCAGAATTTCCACTGCTAAGCAAGACGGCTGTTAAGTGAGTTGCACATGATTTTACAGCCTTTTTTTGCCACAGCTGTTAAGCGAATCACTGCAGTTGTTAAGTGAACTGTGCAGTCGATAAGCGAATCTGGCCTCTCCCAATGACTCTGCTTGTCAGAAGCAGCTGCGCAGGCTGCAAAGAGTGATCACGTGGCCCCAAGATGATGCAACCGTCAGAAATACATGCCGATTGCCAATCGCTCAAATTGTGATCACGTGACCGCAGAGATGCTGCAACCATTGTAAGCATAAGGAACAGTGGTGGATCATCTATACCCAAACAGACCACCGGACAAGGGACAGTAAATAATGCGAGCCGAGCATGCTCGCATTTTCTGCACATGACCACATTACATGCGTGCACATCCACATATGTAGGAGAGAGATGGCCTGTAGATGGACCTTTGCCTGCTTAAAAGCCTGGCCAAGCACCCAGTTAGGAGCTCTCAGTTAGGAGCACCCAGTTAGGAGGCTCTCGCGGTGCAAAGTGTTGTCCTGCTGTCAATGCAAGGAGCCGGTGCGACCCAGCTCTGCTTAAACCGGTGCCCAGCGGCCTCTGCCATCGACGCCGGCCGTTAGAAATGCTGAGAGTCCATTTCCAGCACTGCATCTGGAACACCCTGGCAGGAGCAAGCCCCAGGGCAGAGTGACGCAGCCAGGCCCTCCCCACCTCCAGAGACGTCCGCCCGCTCATCTCATGGGAGCTTCTCCCGCGTAAGCAGACCCAGAACTACAACTGGCAGTAGAACCCCTGCTCTGCCCGCAGGGAGCGAACGCCGCTTTTGCACGCAGAGGGTAATTCTGAAAAGCAGGAAAGTATGCTTCCGAGGGTGCTGGGGAGCTACGAGGTCAGCACTCACCTTGCCAGCTGTCTCTCCAGGAGAAGCCACAAAAATGCAAGCTCTTCACTAGAGCACAGCGTGTATTGATTGAAATTTGAGCCCGGCTCCCTGCGCCGCCAATCCTTGGCAGCCGTTGGCAGACATTCTCCCCCACCCTGGCAAGGGGATCATAGTTCTGAGCAAGCAGGCAGGGCCGGGCCTTCGAACCTTTCCTCACGGGAGCCTTCTCACGAAAACCAGGAAAACCAAGAGCTGCTCCTCTACTTGGCAAGAGGTCTGTCCCCCTCCTTCAGAACCGAGACGTCCGTCTGGACTTTCCATCGGAACCTTTCCGTGAAGACACCCTTTGCATTCAAAGCGTATGGGGATCAGCAGGTGTGGAACAGCAATATCAAGGGTGCCCCTGAGCATAGGCAAGCCGTCATCCCCATCTCCCCAGTGTGGCAGCAGGCAAAGACACTCACTCTCGCTACATGGGGAGCCAGAAGAGTCACCTTCTAGGGAGCCTTCATGATCCGAAGTGCTTCCTTCCTTCTCGGATAGGCAGTCATCTGCCAGGGGGACACTGGTTCCTTCTTCCATCTCATCCAAGGTGCCTGCAGGAGCAACAGAAAGACCAGGAGTTAGGTGCCAATCCCACCTCTTTAAACACTTTTGACCATCATGCAAGGAACAGTCTTACACCCTAATACAGCCTGACAATCACTATTGCGCTGAGATGGTTGATGGATCGCATGCCATCATCGACTCTTCACAACCCCATGGATAGAGTTTCTCCCTGAACTGAGTTTGCATTGAGCAAAAAAAAATGAAAATGAAAACACCGAAAGTAACAAGAGCATTTATTATTAAATGTTCCATGGCTGGATGGATTTTTCTCCCATGTACTTTAGAGGAGGAAATAAAACACAGGGAAAAGGGTTTTTTTAGCAGTGCAGAAATGGAGCTAATCCCCTTGCTCAGGAGAAGGCAAAAAGCAGACATGTCTGATCTCTGGGCCAATTATAGGAGAGATCCTGATTTGCAATAAATTCTCAAGACCAATTCAAAAAAATTGCTGTTGTAGATTTACATCCCTTACTCTTAAAAAAAAAAGAATATTAACTGGATGCTTCAGGCCAGATGTTTTGCATTTAGTTTTAATTAGGCACTGAAGTAGTTTCAATGTAGAATTGTATTTCTGTATCTGTATTATG